>RQOL01000373.1:0-65121 GCA_013076295.1 Sanderia malayensis
ATGTGTATTTGCTTAGTTTCCTGTAAAAACATGAACTCATATGCAATTAGTGCGAACGAATGTTAATATCACTAAAACAAGCATATGCATGTGTATTTCACTTAGTTTCAACTGTAATAACGTGAATTCATGTGCAAAGCAGTGTGAACGAATCTTAATATCACTGAAAACAAGCAACTGCACGTGTATTTCACGTAGTTTCAACCGTCATAACGTCAATTCATCGGCAATTAGTGTGGACCAATGTTAATATCACTGACAACAAGCTAATCCATGTGTGTTCCACTTAGTTTCAACTGTAGTAATGTAGATTCATGTGTAATTAGTGTGAACGAAAATTGATATCACCGAAAACAAGAAAATACATTTTTCTTTTTTAGTTTCAACTGCAATAACGTAGATTCATGTGCAACTAGCGGGAACGAATGTTAATATCACTGAAAACAAGTAATTGCATGTGTATTTTAATTAGTTTGCACTGTAATAACGTGAAGTCATGTGCAATTAGTAGGAAGGAATGTTGATATCATTGAAAACAAGCAAAGGCATGTGTATTTGATTTAGTTTCAACTGTAATAGGTTTGCTTCGTGTGCAATTAGCATGAACGAATGTTAATATCATTGAAAACAAGTAATTGCATGTGTACTTTCTTAGCTTCGACTGTAAAAACGTGAATTCATATGCAATTTGTGTGAAAGAATGTTATAATCACTGAAAACAAGTAATTGCATCTGTATTTTACTTAGTTTCAGCTGTAATAACGTGAATTCATGGGCAATTAGTGTCAACCAATGTTAATATAACTGAAAACAAGCATATGCGTATGTATTTCACTTAGTTTCAACTTTAATAACGTGGATTCAAGTGCAATTAGTGTGAACAAATGTTAACGTCACTGAAGACAAACAAAAGCATGTGTATTTTATTTAGTTTCAGCTGTAATAATGTGAGTTCATGTGCAATTAGTGTGAACGAATGTTAAAATCACTCAAAACAAGAAATTCCATGTGTATTTTACTTAGTTTCAGCCATAATATTGGGATTTCATGTGCAAGTAGTGTGAACGTAAATTTATATCACTGAAAACAAGAAAATGCATGTGTAGTTTCTTAGTTTCGACTGTAAAAACGTGAATTCATATGCAATTAGTGTTAATGTTAAATGTTAATATCACAAAAACAAGCATATGCATGTGAATTTAATATCACAACAAACAAATGCATGTGTATTTTTCTTAGTTTCAACTGCAATAACGTGAACTCATGTGCAAAACAGTGTGAACGAATATTAATATCAATGAAAACAAGCTCATTCTTGTGTATTTCACTTAGTTTCCGCTGTAATAACGTGAATTCATGGGCAATTAGTGTCAACCAATGTTAATATCACTAAAAACAAGCATATGCAAGTGTATTTCACTTAGTTTCAACTTTAATAACGTGGATTCAAGTGCAATTAGTGTGAACAAATGTTAACGTCACTGAAGACAAACAAATGCATGTGTATTTTATTTAGTTTCAGCTGTAATAATGTGAGTTCATGTGCAATTAGTGTGAACGAATGTTAAAATCACTCAAAACAAGAAATTCCATGTGTATTTTACTTAGTTTCAGCCATAATATTGGGATTTCATATGCAAGTAGTGTGAACGTAAATTTATATCACTGAAAACAAGAAAATGCATGTGTAGTTTCTTAGTTTCGACTGTAAAAACGTGAATTCATATGCAATTAGTGTTAATGTTAAATGTTAATATCACAAAAACAAGCATATGCATGTGAACTTAATATCACAACAAACAAATGCATGTGTATTTTTCTTAGTTTCAACTGCAATAACGTAAACTCATGTGCAAAACAGTGTGAACGAATATTAATATCAATGAAAACAGGCTCATTCTTGTGTATTTCACTTAGTTTCCGCTGTAATAACGTGAATTCCTGGGCAATTATTGTCAACCAATGTTAATATCACTGAAAACAAGCATATGCATGTGTATTTCACTTAGTTTCAACTTTAAAAACGTGGATTCAAGTGCAATTACTGTGAACGAAAGTTAAAGTCAGTGAAGACAATTAAATGCATGTGTATTTTATTTAGTTTCAGCTGTAATAACGTGAATTCCTGTGCAATTAGTGCGAACGAATGTTAATGTCACTGAAAACAAACAGTTGCATGTGTATTTTACTTAGTTTCCGCTGTTAAAACGTGAATTCAAATGCAATTAGTGTGAACGAATGTTAATATCACTGAAAACAAGTAATTGCATGTGTATTTGCTTAGTTTCCACTGTAAAAACATGAATTCATATGCAATTAGTGCGAACGAATGTTAATATCACTAAAAACAAGCATATGCATGTGTATTTCACTTACTTTCAACTGTAATAACGTGAATTCATGTGCAAAGCAGTGTGAACGAATCTTAATATCACTGAAAACAAGCAACTGCACGTGTATTTCACGTAGTTTCAACCGTCATAACGTCAATTCATCGGCAATTAGTGTGAACCAATGTTAATATCACTGACAACAAGCTAATCCGTGTGTGTTCCACTTAGTTTCAACTGTAGTAATGTAGATTCATGTGCAATTACTGTGAACGAAAATTGATATCACCGAAAACAAGAAAATACATTTTTCTTTTTTAGTTTCAACTGCAATAACGTGGATTTATGTGCAACTAGCGGGAACGAATGTTAATATCACTGAAAACAAGTAATTGCATGTGTATTTTAATTAGTTTGCACTGTAATAACGTGAAGTCATGTGCAATTAGTAGGAAGGAATGTTGATATCATTGAAAACAAGCAAAGGCATGTGTATTTGATTTAGTTTCAACTGTAATAGCTTTGCTTCGTGTGAATTAGCATGAACGAATGTTAATATCATTGAAAACAAGTAATTGCATGTGTACTTTCTTAGCTTCGACTGTAAAAACGTGAATTCATATGCAATTTGTGTGAAAGAATGTTATAATCACTGAAAACAAGTAATTGCATCTGTATTTTATTTAGTTTCAGCTTTAATAACGTGAATTCATGTGCAATTAAAGTGAACGAATGTTAATATCACTGAAAACGGGCAAATGCATGTGTATTTGACTTAGTTTCAACTACAATAACGTGGATTCATGTGGAATTAGTGTGAACGAAGGTAATCTCACTGAAAAATAGCAATTCCATGTGTATTTCACTTAGTTTCAACTGTAATAACGTGGATTTATGTGCAATTAGTGTAGACGAATGTTAATATCAATGAAAACAAGCTCATGCTTGTGTATTTCACTTAGTTTCAGCTGTAATAACGTGAATTCATGGACACTAAGTGTCAACCAATGTTAATATAACTGAAAACAAGCATATGCGTATGTATTTCACTTAGTTTCAACTTTAATAACGTGGATTCAAGTGCAATTAGTGTGAACAAATGTTAACGTCACTGAAGACAAACAAATGCATGTGTATTTTATTTAGTTTCAGCTGTAATAATGTGAGTTCATGTGCAATTAGTGTGAACGAATGTTAAAATCACTCAAAAAGAAATTCCATGTGTATTTTACTTAGTTTCAGCCATAATATTGGGATTTCATGTGCAAGTAGTGTGAACGTAAATTTATATCACTGAAAACAAGAAAATGCATGTGTAGTTTCTTAGTTTCGACTGTAAAAACGTGAATTCATATGCAATTAGTGTTAATGTTAAATGTTAATATCACAAAAACAAGCATATGCATGTGAATTTAATATCACAACAAACAAATGCATGTGTATTTTTCTTAGTTTCAACTGCAATAACGTGAACTCATGTGCAAAACAGTGTGAACGAATATTAATATCAATGAAAACAAGCTCATTCTTGTGTATTTCACTTAGTTTCCGCTGTAATAACGTGAATTCATGGGCAATTAGTGTCAACCAATGTTAATATCACTAAAAACAAGCATATGCAAGTGTATTTCACTTAGTTTCAACTTTAATAACGTGGATTCAAGTGCAATTAGTGTGAACGAGTGTTAATGTCACTGAAAAAAAACAAATGCATGTGTCTTTCACTTAGTTTCAACCGTAATTACGTCAATTCATGTGCAATTAGTGTGAACGAATGTTAATATCACTGAAAACAAGCTAATCCATGTGTATTCCACTTAGTTTCAACTGTAATAATGTAGATTCATGTGCAATTAGTGTGAACGAAAATTGA
The DNA here is from genome assembly GCA_013076295.1 of Sanderia malayensis. NCBI lineage: Eukaryota > Metazoa > Cnidaria > Scyphozoa > Semaeostomeae > Pelagiidae > Sanderia > Sanderia malayensis. The sequence continues at coordinate 4,204 of RQOL01000373.1, forward strand.
TATCACTGAAAACAAGAAAATGCATTTTTCTTTTTTGTTTCAACTGCAATAACGTGGATTCATGTGCAACTAGCGGAACGAATGTTAATATCACTGAAAACAAGTAATTGCATGTGTATTTTAATTAGTTTGCACTGTAATAACGTGGATTCAAGTGCAATTAGAGTGAACTAATGTTAATGTCACTGAAAACAAACGAATGCATGTGTATTTCACTTAGTTTCAACTGTAATAACGTGAATTCATGTGCAAATTGTGCGAACGAATTTAAATAAAACTTAAAGGAAACTAATCCATGTGTATTTCAATTAGTTTCAACTGTAAAAGCGTAGATTAATGTGCAATTAGTGTGAAAGAATGTTATAATCACTGAAATCAAGTAATTGCATGTGTATTTTATTTAGTTTCAGCTGTAATAACGTGAATTCATGTGCAATTAGTGTGCAGCAATGTTAATATCACTGAAAACAAGCAAATGCATGTGTATTTCACTTAGTTTCCGCTGTAATAACGTGATTTCATGGGCAATTAGTGTCAACCAATGTTAATATCACTAAAAACAAGCATATGCAAGTGTATTTTACTTAGTTTCAACTTTAATAACGTGGTTTCATGTACAAAGAGTGTGAAAGAATGTTAATATCGCTGAAAGCAAGTAATTGCTTGTGTATTTTACTTAGTTTCAGCTGTAATCACGTGAATTCATGTGGAATTAGTGCGAAAGAATGTTAATGTCACTGAAAACAAACAATTGCATGTGTATTTTACTTAGTTTCGGCTGTAAAAACGCGAATTCAAATGCAATTAGTGTGAACGAATGTTAATATCACTGAAAACAAGTAATTGCATGTGTATTAGCTTAGTTTCCACTGTAAAAACATGAATTCATATGCAATTAGTGCGAACGAATGTTAATATCACTGAAAATAAACAAATGCATGTGTTTTTCACCTAGTTTCAACCGTCATAACGTCAATTCATCGGCAATTAGTGTGAACCAATGTTAATATCACTGAGAACAAGCTAATATATGTGTATTCCACTTAGTTTCAACTGTAATAATGTAGATTCATGTGCAATTAGTGTAAGCGAAAATTGATATCACTGAAAACAACAAAATACATTTTTTTTTAGTTTCACCTGCAATAACGTGGATTCATGTGCAACTAGCGTGAACGAATGTTAATATCACTGAAAACAAGTAATTGCATGTGTATTTTCATTAGTTTGCACTGTAATAGCGTGAAGTCATGTGCAATTAGTAGGAACGAATGTTGATATCATTGAAAACAAGCAAAGGCATGTGTATTTGATTTAGTTTCAACTGTAATAGCTTTGCTTCGTGTGCAATTAGCATGAACAAATGTTAATATCATTGAAAACAAGTAATTGCATGTGTACTTTCTTAGCTTCGACTGTAAAAACGTGAATTCAAATGCAATTTGCGTGAAAGAATGTTATAATCACTGAAAACAAGTAATTGCATCTGTATTTTATTTAGTTTCAGCTTTAATAACGTGAATTCATGTGCAATTAGAGTGAACGAATGTTAATATCACTGAAAACAGGCAAATGCATGTGTATTTGACTTAGTTTCAACTACAATAACGTGGATTCATGTGGAATTAGTGTGAACGAAGGTAATCTCACTGAAAAAAAGCAATTCCATGTGTATTTCACTTAGTTTCAACTGTAATAACGTGGATTTATGTGCAATTAGTGTAGACGAATGTTAATATCAATGAAAACAAGCTCATGCTTGTGTTTTCACTTAGTTTCAGCTGTAATAACGTGAATTCATGGGCAATTAGTGTCAACCAATGTTAATATAACTGAAAACAAGCATATGCGTATGTATTTCACTTAGTTTCAACTTTAATAACGTGGATTCAAGTGCAATTAGTCTGAACAAATGTTAACCTCACTGAAGACAAACGAATGCATGTGTATTTTGTTTAGTTTCAGCTGTAATAATGTGAGTTCATGTGCAATTAGTGTGAACGAATGTTAAATCACTCAAAACAACAAATTCCATGTGTATTTACTTAGTTTCAGCCATAATATTGGGATTTCATGTGCAAGTAGTGTGAACGTAAATTTATCTCACTGAAAACAAGAAATGCATGTGTAGTTTCTTAGTTTCCACTGTAAAAACGTGAATTCATATGCAATTAGTGTTAATGTTAAATGTTAATATCACAAAAACAAGCATATGCATGTGAATTTAATATCACAACAAACAAATGCATGTGTATTTTTCTTAGTTTCAACTGCAATAACGTGAACTCCTGTGCAAAAGAGTGTGAACGAATATTAATATCAATGAAAACAAGCTCATTTTTGTGTATTTCACGTAGTTTCCGCTGTAATAACGTGAATTCATGGGCAATTAGTGTCAACCAATGTTAATATCACTAAAACAAGCATTGCAAGTGTATTTCACTTAGTTTCAACTTTATAACGTGGATTCAAGTGCAATTAGTGTGAACGAGTGTTAATGTCATGAAAAAAAACAAATGCATGTGTCTTTCACTTAGTTTCAACCGTAATTACATCAATTCATGTGCAATTAGTGTGAACGAATGTTAATATCACTGAAAACAAGCTAATCCTTGTGTATTCCACTTAGTTTCAACTGTAATAATGTAGATTCATGTGCAATTAGTGTGAACGAAAATTGATATCACTGAAAACAAGAAAATACATTTTTCTTTTTTGTTTCAACTGCAATAACGTCGATTCATGTGCAACTAGCGGGAACGAATGTTAACATCACTGAAAACAAGTAATTGCATGTGTTTTTTAATTAGTTTGCACTGTAATAACGTGAAGTCATTTGCAATTAGTAGGAACCAATGTTGATATCATTGAAAACAAGCAAAGGCATGTGTATTTGATTTAGTTTCAACTGTAATAGCGTTGCTTCGTGTGCAATTAGCATGAACGAATGTTAATATCACTGAAAACAAGTAATTGCATGTGTATTTTATTTAGTTTCAGCTGGGATAACGTGAATTACGGTGCAATTAGTGTTAACGAATGTTAATATCACTGAAAACAGGCAAATGCATGTGTATTTGACTTAGTTTCAACTGTAATAACGTGGATTCAAAAGCAATTAGAGTGAACTAATGTTAATGTCACTGAAAACAAGTAATTGCATGTGTACTTTCTTAGCTTCGACTGTAAAAACGTGAATTCAAATGCAATTTGCGTGAAAGAATGTTATAATCACTGAAATCAAGTAATTGCATGTGTATTTTATTTAGTTTCAGCTGTTATAACGTGAATTCATGGGCAATTAGTGTCAACCAATGTTAATATCACTAAAAACAAGCATATGCAAGTGTATTTTACTTAGTTTCAACTTAATAACGTGGTTTCATGTACAAAGAGTGTGAAAGAATGTTAATATCGCTGAAAGCAAGTAATTGCTTGTGTATTTTACTTAGTTTCAGCTGTAATCACGTGAATTCATGTGGAATTAGTGCGAACGAATGTTAATGTCACTGAAAACAAACAATTGCATGTGTATTTTACTTAGTTTCGGCTGTAAAAACGCGAATTCAAATGCAATTAGTGTGAACGAATGTTAATATCACTAAAAACAAGTAATTGCATGTGTATTTGCTTAGTTTCCACTGTAAAAACATGAATTCATATGCAATTAGTGCGAACGAATGTTAATATCACTGAAAATAAACAAATGCATGTGTTTTTCACCTAGTTTCAACCGTCATAACGTCAATTCATCTGCAATTAGTGTGAACCAATGTTAATATCACTGAAAACAAGCTAATCCATGTGTATTCCACTTAGTTTCAACTGTAATAATATAGATTCATGTGCAATTAGTGTAAACGAAAATTGATATCACTGAAAACAACAAAATACATTTTTTTTAGTTTCACCTGCAATAACGTGGATTCATGTGCAACTAGCGTGAACGAATGTTAATATCACTGAAAACAAGTAATTGCATGTGTATTTTAATTAGTTTGCACTGTAATAGCGTGAAGTCATGTGCAATTAGTAGGAACGAATGTTGATATCATTGAAAACAAGCACATGCTTGTGTATTTAATATCACAACAAACAAATGCATGTGTATTTTTCTTAGTTTCAACTGCAATAACGTTTATTCATATGCAACGCAGTGTGAACGAATCTTAATATCAATGAAAACCAGCTCCTGCTTGTGTATTTCACTTAGTTTCAGCTGTAATAACGTGAATTCATGGGCAATTAGTGTCAACCAATGTTAATATAACTGAAAACAAGCATATGCGTATGTATTTCACTTAGTTTCAACTTTAATAACGTGGATTCAAGTGCAATTAGTGTGAACGAATGTTAACGTCATTGAAGACAAACAAATGCATGTATATTTTATTTAGCTTCAGCTGTAATAATGTGAGTTCATGTGCAATTAGTGTGAACGAATGTTAAAATCACTCAAAACAAGCTAATCCAAGTGTATTTCACTTATTTTCAACTGTAATAACGCAGATTAATGTGCAATGGTGTGAAAGAATGTTATAATCACTAAAAACAAGTAATTGCATGTGTACTTTATTTAGTTTCAACTGTAATAACCTGAATACATGTGCAAATAGTGTGACCGAATGTTAATATCACTGAAAACAAGCCAATGCATGTCTCTTTGACTGAGTTTCAACTACAATAACGGGGTTTCATGTACAAAGAATGTGGACGAAGGTAATCAAACTGAAAACAAGTAATTGCTTGTGCATTTTACTTATTTTCAGCTGTAATAACATGAATTCATGCGCAATCAGTGTCAGCGAATGTCAATATCTCTGAAAACAAGCATATGCTTGTGTATTTTACATAGTTTCAGCTGTAATAACGTGAAATCATTGGCAATTAGTGTCAACCAATGTTAATATCACTGAAAACAAGCATATGCATGTGTATTTCACTTAGTTTCAACTTTAATAACGCGGATTCAAGTGCAATTAGTGTGAACGAATGTGAATGTCACTGAAAACAAACAAATGCATGTGTATTTCACTTAGTTTCAACTGTAATAACGTGAATTTGTGTGCAAATAGGGTAGACGAATGTTAATATCACTGAAAACAAGCATATGCTTGTGTAATTCACTTAGATTCAGCTGTAATAACCTGAATTCGTGGGCAAGTTGTGTGAACCAATGTTAATATCACTGAAAACAAGCATATGCATGTGTATTTCACTTAGTTTCAACTGTAATAACGTGGATTCATATGTAATTAGACTGATCGAATGTTAATGTCACTGAAAACAAACAAATGCAGGTGTGTTTCACTTAGTTTCAACTGTAATAACGTGGTTTCATGTACAAAGAGTATGAAAGAATGTTAATATCGCTGAAAGCAAGTAATTGCTGGTGCATTTTACTTAGTTTCAGCTGTAATAACGTGAATTCATGTGCAATTAGTGCGAACGAATGTTAATGTCAATGAAAAGAAACAATTGCATGTGTATTTTACTTAGATTCGGCTGTAAAAACGTGAATTCAAATGCAATTAGTGTGAACGAATGTTAATATCACTGAAAACAAGTAATTGCATGTGTATTTGCTTAGTTTCGACTGTAAAAACATGAATTCATAAGCAATTAGTGCGAACGAATGTTAATATCACTGAAAATAAACAAATGCATGTGTTTCTCACCTCGTTTCAACCGTCATAACGTCAATTCATCTGCAATTAGTGTGAACCAATGTTAATATCACTGAAAACAAGCTAATCCATGTGTATTCCACTTAGTTTCAACTGTAATAATGTAGATTCATGTGCAATTAGTGTGAACGAAAATTGATATCACTGAAAACAACAAGATACATTTTTTTTCTTTCAACCGCAATAACGTGGATTCATGTGCAACTAGCGTGAACGAATGTTAATATCACTGAAAACAAGTAATTGCATGTGTATTTTAATTAGTTTGCACTGTAATAACGTGAAGTCATGTGCAATTAGTAGGAACGAATGTTGATATCATTGAAAACAAGCAAAGGCATGTGTATTTGATTTAGTTTCAACTGTAATAGCTTTGCTTCGTGTGCAATTAGCATGAACGAATGTTAATATCATTGAAAACAAGTAATTGCATGTGTACTTTCTTAGCTTCGACTGTAAAAACGTGAATTCATATGCAATTAGTGTGAACGAATATTATAATCACTGAAAACAAGTAATTGCATGTGTATTTTATTTAGTTTCAGCTTTAATAACGTGAATTCATGTGCAATTATAGTGAACAAATGTTAATATCACTGAAAACAGGCAAATGCATGTGTATCTGACTTAGTTTCAACTACAATAACTTGGATTCACGTGGAATTAGTGTGAACGAAGGTAATCTCACTGAAAAATAGCAAATCAATGTTTATTTCACTTAGTTTCAACTGTAATAACGTGGATTTATGTGCAATTAGTGTAGACGAATGTTAATAGCACTGAAAACAAGCATATGCTTGTGTATTTCACTTAGATTAAGCTGTAATAACGTGAATTCATGGGCAATTAGTGTCAACAAATGTTAATATCACTGAAAACAATCATATGCATGTGTATTTCACTTAATTTCAACTTTAATAATGTGGATTCAAGTGCAATTAGTGTGAACGAAAATTAACGTCACTGAAGACAATTAAATGCATGTGTACTTTCTTAGTTTGGACTGTAAAAACGTGAATTCCTATGCAATTAGTGTTAATGTTAAATGTTAATATCACTAAAAACAAACATATGCATGTTTATTTAATATCACAACAAACAGATGCATGTGTATTTTTCTTAGTTTCAACCGTAATAACGTCAATTCATGTGTAATTAGTGTGAAAGAATGTTATAATAACTGAAAACAAGTAATTGCATGTGGATTTTATTTAGTTTCAGCTGTAATAACGTGAATTCGTGTGCAATTAGTGTCAACCAATGTTAATATCACTAAAAACAAGCATATGCAAGTGTATTTTACTTAGTTTCAACTTTAATAACGTGGTTTCATGTACAAAGAGTGTGAAAGAATGTTAATATCGCTGAAAGCAAGTAATTGCTTGTGTATTTTACTTAGTTTCAGCTGTAATCACTTGAATTCATGTGGAATTAGTGCGAACGAATGTTAATGTCACTGAAAACAAACAATTGCATGTGTATTTTTTCTTAGTTTCGGCTGTAATAACGTTAATTCATGTGCAAATAGTGTGTACGAATGTTAATATCACTGAAAACAAGCTAATCCATGTGTATTCCACTTAGTTTCAACTGTAATAATGTAGATTCATGTGCAATTAGTGTAAACGAAAATTGATATCACTGAAAACAACAAAATACTTTTTTCTTTTTTGTTTCAACTGCAATAACGTGGATTCATGTGCAACCTCCGGGAACGAATGTTAATATCACTGAAAACAAGTAATTGCATGTGAATTTTAATTAGTTTGCACTGTAATAACGTGAAGTCATTTGCAATTAGTAGGAACGAATGTTGATATCATTGAAAACAAGCAAAGGCATGTGTATTTGATTTAGTTTCAACTGTAATAGCGTTGCTTCGTGTGCAATTAGCATGAACGAATGTTAATATCACTGAAAACAAGTAATTGCATGTGTATTTTATTTAGTTTCAGCTGGGATAACGTGAATTAATGTGCAATTAGTGTTAACGAATGTTAATATCACTGAAAACAGGCAAATGCATGTGTATTTGACTTAGTTTCAACTCTAATAACGTGGATTCAAGTGCAATTAGAGTGAACTAATGTTAATGTCACTGAAAACAAACGAATGCATGTGTATTTCACTTAGTTTCAACTGTAAAAACGTGAATTCATGTGCAAATTGTGCGAACGAATTTTAATAACACTTAAAGGAAACTAATCCATGTGTATTTCAATTAGTTTCAACTGTAAAAGCGTAGATTAATGTGCAATTAGTGTGAAAGAATGTTATAATCACTGAAATCAAGTAATTGCATGTGTATTTCACTTAGTTTCCGCTGTAATAACGTGAATTCATGGGCAATTAGTGCCAACGAATGTTAATATCACCGAAAATAAACAAATGCATGTGTTTTTCACCTAGTTTCAACCGCCATAACGTCAATTCATCTGCAATTAGTGTGAACCAATGTTAATATCACTGAAAAGAAGCAAATGCATGTGTATTTCACTTAGTTTCCGCTGTAATAACGTGATTTCATGGGCAATTAGTGTCAACCAATGTTAATATCACTAAAAACAAGCATATGCAAGTGTATTTTACTTAGTTTCAACTTTAATAACGTGGTTTCATGTACAAAGAGTGTGAAAGAATGTTAATATCGCTGAAAGCAAGTAATTGCTTGTGTATTTTACTTAGTTTCAGCTGTAATCACGTGAATTCATGTGGAATTAGTGCGAAAGAATGTTAATGTCACTGAAAACAAACAATTGCATGTGTATTTTACTTAGTTTCGGCTGTAAAAACGCGAATTCAAATGCAATTAGTGTGAACGAATGTTAATATCACTGAAAACAAGTAATTGCATGTGTTTTTGCTTAGTTTCCACTGTAAAAACATGAATTCATATGCAATTAGTGCGAACGAATGTTAATATCACTGAAAATAAACAAATGCATGTGTTTTTCACCTAGTTTCAACCGTCATAACGTCAATTCATCGGCAATTAGTGTGAACCAATGTTAATATCACTGAGAACAAGCTAATATATGTGTATTCCACTTAGTTTCAACTGTAATAATGTAGATTCATGTGCAATTAGTGTAAGCGAAAATTGATATCACTGAAAACAACAAAATACATTTTTTTTTAGTTTCACCTGCAATAACGTGGATTCATGTGCAACTAGCGTGAACGAATGTTAATATCACTGAAAACAAGTAATTGCATGTGTATTTTCATTAGTTTGCACTGTAATAGCGTGAAGTCATGTGCAATTAGTAGGAACGAATGTTGATATCATTGAAAACAAGCAAAGGCATGTGTATTTGATTTAGTTTTTAACTGTAATAGCTTTGCTTCGTGTGCAATTAGCATGAACAAATGTTAATATCATTGAAAACAAGTAATTGCATGTGTACTTTCTTAGCTTCGACTGTAAAAACGTGAATTCAAATGCAATTTGCGTGAAAGAATGTTATAATCATTGAAAACAAGTGATTGCATCTGTATTTTATTTAGTTTCAGCTTTAATAACGTGAATTCATGTGCAATTAGAGTGAACGAATGTTAATATCACTGAAAACAGGCAAATGCATGTGTATTTGACTTAGTTTCAACTACAATAACGTGGATTCATGTGGAATTAGTGTGAACGAAGGGATTATCTCACTGAAAAAAAGCAATTCCATGTGTATTTCACTTAGTTTCAACTGTAATAACGTGGATTTATGTGCAATTAGTGTAGACGAATGTTAATATCAATGAAAACAAGCTCATGCTTGTGTATTTCACTTAGTTTCAGCTGTAATAACGTGAATTCATGGGCAATTAGTGTCAACCAATGTTAATATAACTGAAAACAAGCATATGCGTATGTATTTCACTTAGTTTCAACTTTAATAACGTGGATTCAAGTGCAATTAGTCTGAACAAATGTTAACCTCACTGAAGACAAACGAATGCATGTGTATGTTGTTTAGTTTCAGCTGTAATAATGTGAGTTCATGTGCAATTAGTGTGACCGAATGTTTAAATCACTCAAAACAACAAATTCCATGTGTATTTTACTTAGTTTCAGCCATAATATTGGGATTTCATGTGCAAGTAGTGTGAACGTAAATTTATCTCACTGAAAACAAGAAAATGCATGTGTAGTTTCTTAGTTTCCACTGTAAGAACGTGAATTCATATGCAATTAGTGTTAATGTTAAATGTTAATATCACAAATGCAAGCATATGCATGTGAATTTAATATCACAACAAACAAATGCATGTGTATTTTTCTTAGTTTCAACTGCAATAACGTGAACTCATGTGCAAAAGAGTGTGAACGAATATTAATATCAATGAAAACAAGCTCATTTTTGTGTATTTCACGTAGTTTCCGCTGTAATAACGTGAATTCATGGGCAATTAGTGTCAACCAATGTTAATATCACTAAAAACAAGCATATGCAAGTGTATTTCACTTAGTTTCAACTTTAATAACGTGGATTCAAGTGCAATTAGTGTGAACGAGTGTTAATGTCACTGAAAAAAATAAATGCATGTGTCTTTCACTTAGTTTCAACCGTAATTACGTCAATTCATGTGCAATTAGTGTGAACGAATGTTAATATCACTGAAAACAAGCTAATCCATGTGTATTCCACTTAGTTTCAACTGTAATAACGTGAATTTGTGTGCAAATAGGGTAGACGAATGTTAATATCACTGAAAACAAGCATATGCTTGTGTATTTCACTTAGATTCAGCTGTAATAACCTGAATTCATGGGCAAGTTGTGTGAACCAATGTTAATATCACTGAAAACAAGCATATGCATGTGTATTTCACTTAGTTTCAACTGTAATAACGTGGATTCATATGTAATTAGAGTGATCGAATGTTAATGTCACTGAAAACAAACAAATGCAGGTGTGTTTCACTTAGTTTCAACTGTAATAACGTGGTTTCATGTACAAAGAGTATGAAAGAATGTTAATATCGCTGAAAGCAAGTAATTGCTGGTGCATTTTACTTAGTTTCAGCTGTAATAACGTGAATTCATGTGCAATTAGTGCAAACGAATGTTAATGTCAATGAAAAGAAACAATTGCATGTGTATTTTACTTAGATTCGGCTGTAAAAACGTGAATTCAAATGCAATTAGTGTGAACGAATGTTAATATCACTGAAAACAAGTAATTGCATGTGTATTTGCTTAGTTTCGACTGTAAAAACATGAATTCATAAGCAATTAGTGCGAACGAATGTTAATATCACTGAAAATAAACAAATGCATGTGTTTCTCACCTCGTTTCAACCGTCATAACGTCAATTCATCTGCAATTAGTGTGAACCAATGTTAATATCACTGAAAACAAGCTAATCCATGTGTATTCCACTTAGTTTCAACTGTAATAATGTAGATTCATGTGCAATTAGTGTGAACGAAAATTGATATCACTGAAAACAACAAGATACATTTTTTTTCTTTCAACCGCAATAACGTGGATTCATGTGCAACTAGCGTGAACGAATGTTAATATCACTGAAAACAAGTAATTGCATGTGTATTTTAATTAGTTTGCACTGTAATAACGTGAAGTCATGTGCAATTAGTAGGAAGGAATGTTGATATCATTGAAAACAAGCAAAGGCATGTGTATTTGATTTAGTTTCAACTGTAATAGCTTTGCTTCGTGTGCAATTAGCATGAACGAATGTTAATATCATTGAAAACAAGTAATTGCATGTGTACTTTCTTAGCTTCGACTGTAAAAACGTGAATTCATATGCAATTAGTGTGAAAGAATGTTATAATCACTGAAATCAAGTAATTGCATGTGTATTTCACTTAGTTTCCGCTGTAATAACGTGAATTCACGGGCAATTAGTGCCAACGAATGTTAATATCACTGAAAATAAACAAATGCATGTGTTTTTCACCTAGTTTCAACCGTCATAACGTCAATTCATCTGCAATTAGTGTGAACCAATGTTAATATCACTGAAAACAAGCTAATCCATGTGTATTCCACTTAGTTTCAACTGTAATAATGTAGATTCATGTGCAATTAGTGTGAACGAAAATTGATATCACTGAAAGCAACAAGATACATTTTTTTTTCTTTTAACCGCAATAACGTGGATTCATGTGCAACTAGCGTGAACGAATGTTAATATCACTGAAAACAAGTAATTGCATGTGTATTTTAATTAGTTTGCACTGTAATAACGTGAAGTCATGTGCAATTAGTAGGAACGAATGTTGATATCATTGAAAACAAGCAAAGGCTTGTGTATTTGATTTAGTTTCAACTGTAATAGCTTTGCTTCGTGTGCAATTGGCATGAACGAATGTTAATATCATTGAAAACAAGTAATTGCACGTGTACTTTCTTAGCTTCGACTGTAAAAACGTGAATTCATATGCAATTAGTGTGAAAGAATGTTATAATCACTGAAAACAAGTAATTGCATGTGTATTTTATTTAGTTTCAGCTTTAATAACGTGAATTCATGTGCAATTTTAGTGAACGAATGTTAATATCACTGAAAACAGGCAAATGCATGTGTATCTGACTTAGTTTCAACTACAATAACGTGGATTCATGTGGAATTAGTGTGAACGAAGGTAATCTCACTGAAAAATATCAAATCCATGTGTATTTCACTTAGTTTCAACTGTAATAACGTGGATTTATGTGCAATTAGTGTAGACGAATGTTAATATCACTGAAAACAAGCATATGCTTGTGTATTTCACTTAGATTCAGCTGTAATAATGTGAATTCATGGGCAATTAAGGTCAACCAATGTTAATATCACTGAAAACAATCATATGCATGTGTATTTCACTTTGTTTCAACTTTAATAATGTGGATTCAAGTGCAATTAGTGTGAACGAAACTTAACGTCACTGAAGACAATTAAATGCATGTGTACTTTCTTAGATTCGACTGTAAAAACGTGAATTCCTATGCAATTAGTGTTAATGTTAAATGTTAATATCACTAAAAACAAGCATATGCATGTTTATTTAATATCACAACAAACAAATGCATGTGTATTTTTCTTAGTTTCAACCGTAATAACGTCAATTCATGTGTAATTAGTGTGAACGAATGCTAATATCACTGAAAACAAGTTAAGCCATGTGCATTTCACTTAGTTTCAACTGTCATAACGCAGATTAATGTGCAATCGTGTGAAAGATTGTTATAATCACTGAAAACATATAATTGCGTGTGTATTTTATTTAGCTTCAACTGTAATAACCTGAATTCATTTGCAATTAGTGTGACCGAATGTTAATATCACTGAAAACAAGCATATGCATGTGTATTTCACTTAGTTTCAACTTTAATAACACGGATTCAAGTGCAATGAGTGTGAACGAATGTGAATGTCACTGAAAACAAACAAATGCATGTGTATTTCACTTAGTTTCAACTGTAATAACGTAAATTCATGTGCAAAGCAGTGTGAACGAATCTTAATATCACTGAAAACAAGCAACTGCACGTGTATTTCACGTAGTTCCAACCGTGATAACGTCAATTCATCTGCAATTAGTGTGAATCAATGTTAATATCACTGACAAGAAGCTAATCCATGTGTATTCCACTTAGGTTCAACTGTAGTAATGTAGATTCATGTGCAATTAGTGTGAACGAAAATTTATATCACCGAAAACAAGAAAATACATTTTTCTTTTTTAGTTTCAACTGCAATAACGTGAATTCATGGGCAATTAGTGTCAACCAATGTTAATATCTCTGAAAACAAGCATATGCATGTGTATTTCACTTACTTTCAACTGTAATAACGTGGATTCAAGTGCAATTAGAGTGAACGAATGTTAATGTCACTGAAAACAAACGAGTGCATGTGTATTTCACTTAGTTTCAACTGTAATAACGTGAATTCATGTGCAAATTGTGTGAACGAATGTTAATAACACTGAAAGCAAGCTAATCCTTGTGTATTTCAATTAGTTTCAACTATAAAAGCGTAGATTAATGTGCAATTAGTGTGAAAGAATGTTATAATAACTGAAAACAAGTAATTGCATGTGGATTTTATTTTGTTTCAGCTGTAATAACGTGAATTCGTGTGCAATTAGTGTGCAGCAATGTTAATATCACTGAAAACAAGCAAATGCATGTGAATTTCACTTAGTTTCTGCTGTAATAACGTGAATTCATGGGCAATTAGTGTCAACCAATGTTAATATCACTAAAAACAAGCATATGCAAGTGTATTTTACTTAGTTTCAACTTTAATAACGTGGTTTCATGTACAAATATCTACTGGATATCTTTCATCACTGAAAACAACAAAATACATTTTTTTTTTAGTTTCAACTGCAATAACGTGGATTCATGTGCAACTAGCGAGAACGAATGTTAAAATCATTGAAAACAAGTAATTGCATGTGTATTTTATTTAGTTTGCACTGTAATAGCGTGAAGTCATGTGCAATTAGTAGGAACGAATGTTGATATCATTGAAAACAAGCAAAGGCATGTGTATTTGATTTAGTTTCAACTGTAATAGCGTTGCTTCGTGTGCAATTAGCGTGAACGAATGTTAATATCACTGAAAACAAGTAATTGCATGTGTACTTTCTTAGTTTCGACTGTAAAAGCGTGAATTCATATGCAATTAGTGTGAAAGAATGTTATAATCACTGAAAACAAGTAATTGCATGTGTATTTTATTTAGTTTCAGCTGTAATAACGTGAATTCATGTGCAATTAGTGTGAACGAATGTTAATATCACTGAAAACAGGCAAATGCATGTGTATTTGACTTAGTTTCAACTACAATAACGTGGATTCATGTGGAATTAGTGTGAACGAAGGTAATCTCACTGAAAAAAAGCAAATCCATGTGTATTTCATATAGTTTCAACGGTAATAACGTGGATTTATGTGCAATTAGTGTAGACGAATGTTAATATCACTGAAAACAAGCATATGCAAGTGTATTTTACTTAGTTTCAACTTTAATAACGTGGTTTCATGTGCAAAGAGTGTGAAAGAATGTTAACATCGCTGAAAGCAAGTAATTGCTTGTGTATTTTACTTAGTTTCAGCTGTAATCACGTGAATTCATGTGCAATTAGTGTGAACGAATGTTAATATCACTGAAAACAAGTAATTGCATGTGTATTTGCTTAGTTTCCACTGTAAAAACATGAATTCATATGCAATTAGTGCGAACGAATGTTAATATCACTGAAAATAAAGAAATGCACGTGTTTTTCACCTAGTTTCAACCGTCATAACGTCATTTCATCTGCAATTAGTGTGAACCAATGTTAATATCACTGAAAACAAGCTAATCCATGTGTATTCCACTTAGTTTCAACTGCAATAATGTAGATTCATGTGGAATTAGTGTGAACGAAGGTAATCTCACTGAAAAAAAGCAAATCCATGTGTTTTTCATATAGTTTCAACGGTAATAACGTGGATTTATGTGCAATTAGTGTAGACGAATTTTAATATCACTGAAAACAAGCATATGCTTGTGTATTTTACTTAGATTCAGCTGTAATAACGTGAATTCATGGGCAATTAGTGTGAGCGAATGTTAAAATCACTCAAAACAAGAAATTCCATGTGTATTTTACTTAGTTTCAGCCATAATATTGGGATTTCATGTGCAAGTAGTGTGAACGAAAATTTATATAACTGAAAACAAGAAAATGCATGTGTACTTTCTTAGTTTCGACTGTAAAAACGTGAATTCCTATGCAATTAGTGTTAATGTTAAATGTTAATATCACTAAAAACAAGCATATGCTTGTGTATTTAATATCACAACAAACAAATGCATGTGTATTTTTCTTAGTTTCAACTGCAATTACGTTTATTCATATGCAAAGCAGTGTGAACGAACCTTAATATCAATGAAAACAAGCTCATGCTTGTGTATTTCACTTAGTTTCAGCTGTAATAACGCGAATTCATGGGCAATTAGTGTCAACCAATGTTAATATAACTGAAAACAAGCATGTGCGTATGTATTTCACTTAGTTTCAACTTTAATAACCTGGATTCAAGTGCAATTAGTGTGAACAAATGTTAACGTCACTGAAGACAAACACATGCATGTGTATTTTATTTAGTTTCAGCTGTAATAATGTGAGTTCATGTGCAATTAGTGTGAACGAATGTTAAAATCACTCAAAACAAGAAATTCCATGTGTATTTTACTTAGTTTCAGCCATAATATTGCGATTTCATGTGCAAGTAGTGTGAACGAAAATTTATATCACTGAAAACAAGAAAATGCATGTGTAGTTTCTTAGTTTCGACTGTAGAAACGTGAATTCATATGCAATTAGTGTTAATGTTAAATGTTAATATCACAAAAACAAGCATATGCATGTGAATTTAATATCACAACAAACAAATGCATGTGTATTTTTCTTTGTTTCAACTGCAATAACGTGAACTCATGTGCAAAACAGTGTGAACGAATACTAATATCAATGAAAACAAGCTCATGCTTGTGTATTTCACTTAGTTTCCGCTGTAATAACGTGAATTCATGGGCAATTAGTGTCAACCAATGTTAATATCACTAAAAACAAGCATATGCAAGTGTATTTCACTTAGTTTCAACTTTAATAACGTGCATTCAAGTGCAATTAGTGTGAACGTGTGTTAATGTCACTGAAAAAAACAAATGCATGTGTCTTTCACTTAGTTTCAACCGTAATTACGTCAATTCATGTGCAATTAGTGTGAACGAATGTTAATATCACTGAAAACAAGCTAATCCATGTGTATTCCACTTAGTTTCAACTGTAATAATCTAGATTCATGTGCAATTAGTTTGAACGAAAATTGATATCACTGAAAACAAGAAAATACATTTTTCTTTTTTGTTTCAACTGCAATAACGTGGATTCATAAGCAACTAGCGGGAACGAATGTTAATATCACTGAAAAGAAGTAATTGCTTGTGTATTTCACTTAGTTTCAACTGTAATAACGTGGATTTATGTGCAATTAGTGAAGACGAAAGTTAATATCACTGAAAACAAGCATATGCTTGTTTATTTCAATTAGATTCAGCTGTAATAACGTGAATACATGGGCAATTAGTGTCAACCAATGTTAATATCACTAAAAACAAGCATATGCAAGTGTATTTTACTTAGTTTCAACTTTAATAACGTGGATTCATGTGCAACTAGCGTGAACGAATGTTAATATCACTGAAAACAAGTAATTGCATGTGTATTTTAATTAGTTTGCACTGTAATAGCGTGAAGTCATGTGCAATTAGTAGGAACGAATGTTGATATCTTTGAAAACAAGCAAAGGCATGTGTATTTGATTTAGTTTCAACTGTAATGGCGTTGCTTCGTGTGCAATTAGCGTGAACGAATGTTAATATCACTGAAAACAAGTAATTGCATGTGTACTTTCTTAGTTTTGACTGTAAAAACGTGAATTCATATGCAATTAGTGTGAAAGAATGTTATAATCACTGAAAACAAGTAATTGCATGTGTATTTGCTTAGTTTCCACTGTAAAAACATGAATTCATATGCAATTAGTGCGAACGAATGTTAATATCACTGAAAATAAAGAAATGCATGTGTTTTTCACCTAGTTTCAACCGTCATAACGTCATTTCATCTGCAATTAGTGTGAACCAATGTTAATATCACTGAAAACAAGCTAATCCATGTGTATTCCGCTTAGTTTCAACTGCAATAATGTAGATTCATGTGCAATTAGTGTAAACGAAAATTGATATCACTGAAAACAACAAAATGCACTTTTTTTTAGTTTCAACTGCAATAACGTGGATTCATGTGGAATTAGTGTGAACGAAGGTAATCTCACTGAAAAAAAGCAAATCCATGTGTATTTCATATAGTTTCAACGGTAATAACGTGGATTTATGTGCAATTAGTGTAGATGAATTTTAATATCACTGAAAACAAGCATATGCTTGTGTATTTTACTTAGATTCAGCTGTAATAACGTGAATTCATGGGCAATTAGTGTGAGCGAATGTTAAAATCACTCAAAACAAAAAATTCCATGTGTATTTCACTTAGTTTCAACTGTGATAACGTGAATTCATGTGCAAATTGTGTGAACGAATGTTATTAACACTGAAAGCAAGCTACTCCATGTGTATTTCAATTAGTTTCAACTGTAAAAGCGTAGATTAATGCGCAATTAGTGTGAAAGAATGTTATAATCACTGAAATCAAGTAAATGCATGTGTATTTTATTTAGTTTCAGCTGTAATAACGTGAATTCATGTGCAATTAGTGTGCAGCAATGTTAATATCACTGAAAACAAGCAAATTCATGTGTATTTCACTTAGTTTCCGCTGTAATAACGTGAATTCATGGGCAATTAGTGTCAACCAATGTTAATATCACTAAAAACAAGCATATGCAAGTGTATTTTACTTAGTTTTAACTTTAATAACGTGGTTTCATGTACAAAGAGTGTGAAAAAATGTTAATATCGCTGAAAGCAAGTAATTGCTTGTGTATTTTACTTAGTTTCGGCTGTAAAAAGGCGAATTCAAATGCAATTAGTGCGAACGAATGTTAATATCACTGAAAATAAAAAAATGCATGTGTTTTTCACCTAGTTTAAACCGTCATAACGTCAATTCATCTGCAATTAGTGTGAACCAATGTTAATATCACTGAAAACAAGCTAATCCATGTGTATTCCACTTAGTTTCAACTGTAATAATGTAGATTCATGTGGAATTAGTGTAAACGAAAATTGATATCACTGAAAACAACAAAATACATTTTTTTTAGTTTCAACTGCAATGACGTGGATTCATGTGCAACTAGCGTGAACGAATGTTAATATCACTGAAAACAAGTAATTGCATGTGTATTTTAATTAGTTTGCACTGTAATAGCGTGAAGTTGTGTGCAATTAGCGTGAACGAATGTTAATATCACTGAAAACAAGTAATTGCATGTGTACTTTCTTAGTTTCGACTGTAAAAACGTGAATTCATATGCAATTAGTGTGAAAGAATGTTATAATCACTGAAAACAAGTAATTGCATGTGTATTTTATTTAATTTCATCTGTAATAACGTGAATTCATGTGCAATTAGTGTGAACGAATGTTAATATCACTGAAAACAAGCATATGCTTGTGTATTTCACTTAGATTCAACTGTAATAACGGGAATTCATGGGCAATTAGTGTGAACGAATGTTAAAATCACTCAAAACAAGAAATTCCATGTGTATTTTACTTAGTTTCAGCCATAATATTGGGATTTCATGTGCAAGTAGTTTGAACGAAAATTTATATCACTGAAAACAAGAAAATGCATGTGTACTTTCTTAATTTCGACTGTAAAAACGTGAATTCCTATGCAATTAGTGTTAATGTTAAATGTTAATATCACTAAAAACAAGCATATGCTTGTGTATTTAATATCACAACAAACAAATGCATGTGTATTTTTCTTAGTTTCAACTGCAATTACGTTTATTCATATGCAAAGCAGTGTGAACGAACCTTAATATCAATGAAAACAAGCTCATGCTTGTGTATTTCACTTAGTTTCAGCTGTAATAACGTGAATTCATGGGCAATTAGTGTCAACCAATGTTAATATAACTTAAAACAAGCATATGCGTATGTATTTCACTTAGTTTCAACTTTAATAACGTGGATTCAAGTGCAATTAGTGTGAACGAATGTTAACGTCACTGAAATCAAGTAATTGCATGTGTATTTTATTTAGTTTCAGCTGTAATAACGTGAATTCATGTGCAATTAGTGTGCAGCAATGTTAATATCACTGAAAACAAGCAAATTCATGTGTATTTCACTTAGTTTCCGCTGTAATAACGTGAATTCATGGGCAATTAGTGTCAACCAATGTTAATATCACTAAAAACAAGCATATGCAAGTGTATTTTACTTAGTTTTATCTTTAATAACGTGGTTTCATGTACAAAGAGTGTGAAAAAATGTTAATATCGCTGAAAGCAAGTAATTGCTTGTGTATTTTACTTAGTTTCGGCTGTAAAAACGCGAATTCAAATGCAATTAGTGCGAACGAATGTTAATATCACTGAAAATAAAAAAATGCATGTGTTTTTCACCTAGTTTCAACCGTCATAACGTCAATTCATCTGCAATTAGTGTGAACCAATGTTAATATCACTGAAAACAAGCTAATCCATGTGTATTCCACTTAGTTTCAACTGTAATAATGTAGATTCATGTGGAATTAGTGTAAACGAAAATTGATATCACTGAAAACAACAAAATACATTTTTTTTAGTTTCAACTGCAATGACGTGGATTCATGTGCAACTAGCGTGAACGAATGTTAATATCACTGAAAACAAGTAATTGCATGTGTATTTTAATTAGTTTGCACTGTAATAGCGTGAAGTCATGTGCAATTAGTAGGAACGAATGTTGATATCTTTGAAAACAAGCAAAGGCATGTGTATTTGATTTAGTTTCAACTGTAATGGCGTTGCTTTGTGTGCAATTAGCATGAACGAATGTTAATATCACTGAAAACAAGTAATTGCATGTGTACTTTCTTAGTTTCGACTGTAAAAACGTGAATTCATATGCAATTAGTGTGAAAGAATGTTATAATCACTGAAAACAAGTAATTGCATGTGTATTTTATTTAATTTCATCTGTAGTAACGTGAATTCATGTGCAATTAGTGTGAACGAATGTTAATATCACTGAAAACAAGCATATGCTTGTGTATTTCACTTAGATTCAACTGTAATAACGTGAATTCATGGGCAATTAGTGTGAACGAATGTTAAAATCACTCAAAACAAGAAATTCCATGTGTATTTTACTTAGTTTCAGCCATAATATTGGGATTTCATGTGCAAGTAGTTTGAACGAAAATTTATATCACTGAAAACAAGAAAATGCATGTGTACTTTCTTAATTTCGACTGTAAAAACGTGAATTCCTATGCAATTAGTGTTAATGTTAAATGTTAATATCACTAAAAACAAGCATATGCTTGTGTATTTAATATCACAACAAACAAATGCATGTGTATTTTTCTTAGTTTCAACTGCAATTACGTTTATTCATATGCAAAGCAGTGTGAACGAACCTTAATATCAATGAAAACAAGCTCATGCTTGTGTATTTCACTTAGTTTCAGCTGTAATAACGTGAATTCATGGGCAATTAGTGTCAACCAATGTTAATATAACTGAAAACAAGCATATGCGTATGTATTTCACTTAGTTTCAACTTTAATAACGTGGATTCAAGTGCAATTAGTGTGAACGAATGTTAACGTCACTGAAATCAAGTAATTGCATGTGTATTTTATTTAGTTTCAGCTGTAATAACGTGAATTCATGTGCAATTAGTGTGCAGCAATGTTAATATCACTGAAAACAAGCAAATTCATGTGTATTTCACTTAGTTTCCGCTGTAATAACGTGAATTCATGGGCAATTAGTGTCAACCAATGTTAATATCACTAAAAACAAGCATATGCAAGTGTATTTTACTTAGTTTTATCTTTAATAACGTGGTTTCATGTACAAAGAGTGTGAAAAAATGTTAATATCGCTGAAAGCAAGTAATTGCTTGTGTATTTTACTTAGTTTCGGCTGTAAAAACGCGAATTCAAATGCAATTAGTGCGAACGAATGTTAATATCACTGAAAATAAAAAAATGCATGTGTTTTTCACCTAGTTTCAACCGTCATAACGTCAATTCATCTGCAATTAGTGTGAACCAATGTTAATATCACTGAAAACAAGCTAATCCATGTGTATTCCACTTAGTTTCAACTGTAATAATGTAGATTCATGTGGAATTAGTGTAAACGAAAATTGATATCACTGAAAACAACAAAATACATTTTTTTTAGTTTCAACTGCAATGACGTGGATTCATGTGCAACTAGCGTGAACGAATGTTAATATCACTGAAAACAAGTAATTGCATGTGTATTTTAATTAGTTTGCACTGTAATAGCGTGAAGTCATGTGCAATTAGTAGGAACGAATGTTGATATCTTTGAAAACAAGCAAAGGCATGTGTATTTGATTTAGTTTCAACTGTAATGGCGTTGCTTTGTGTGCAATTAGCATGAACGAATGTTAATATCACTGAAAACAAGTAATTGCATGTGTACTTTCTTAGTTTCGACTGTAAAAACGTGAATTCATATGCAATTAGTGTGAAAGAATGTTATAATCACTGAAAACAAGTAATTGCATGTGTATTTTATTTAATTTCATCTGTAATAACGTGAATTCATGTGCAATTAGTGTGAACGAATGTTAATATCACTGAAAACAAGCATATGCTTGTGTATTTCACTTAGATTCAGCTGTAATAACGTGAATTCATGGGCAATTAGTGTGAACGAATGTTAAAATCACTCAAAACAAGAAATTCCATGTGTATTTTACTTAGTTTCAGCCATAATATTGGGATTTCATGTGCAAGTAGTTTGAACGAAAATTTATATCACTGAAAACAAGAAAATGCATGTGTACTTTCTTAGTTTCGACTGTAAAAACGTGAATTCATATGCAATTAGTGTTAATGTTAAATGTTAATATCACAAAAACAAGCATATGCATGTGTATTTATTATCACAACAAACAAATGCATGTGTATTTTTCTTAGTTTCAACTGCAATAACGGGAACTCATGTGCAAAACAGTGTGAACGAATATTAATATCAATGAAAACAAGCTCATTCTTGTGTATTTCACTTAGTTTCCGCTGTAATAACGTGAATTCATAGGCAATTAGTGTCAACCAATGTTAATATCACTAAAAACAAGCATATGCAAGTGTATTTTACTTAGTTTCAACTTTAATAACGTGGATTCAAGTGCAATTAGTGTGAACGAGTGTTAATGTCACTGAAAAAAAACAAATGCATGTGTCTTTCACTTAGTTTCAACCGTAATTACGTCAATTCATGTGCAATTAGTGTGAACGAATGTTAATATCGCTGAAAACAAGCTAATCCATGTGTATTTCACTTATTTTCAACTGTCATAACGCAGATTAATGTGCAATCATGTGAAAGAATGTTATAATCACTAAAAAGAAGTAATTGCATGTGTACTTTATTTAGTTTCAACTGTAATAACCTGAATTCATGTGCAATTAGTGTGACCGAATGTTAATATCACTGAAAACAAGCCAACGCATGTCTCTTTGACTTAGTTTCAACTACAATAACGGGGTTTCATGTACAAAGAATGTGAACGAAGGTAATCAAATTGAAAACAAGTAATTGCTTGTGTATTTTACTTAGTTTCAGCTGTAATAACATGAATTCATGTGCAATCAGTGTCAACGAATGTCAATATCTCTGAAAACAAGCATATGCTTGTGTATTTTACATAGTTTCAGCTGTAATAACGTGAATTCATTAGCAATTAGTGTCAACCAATGTTAATATCACTGAAAACAAGCATATGCATGTGTATTTCACTTAGTTTCAACTTTAAAAACGCGGATTCAAGTGCAATTAGTGTGAACGAATGTGAATGTCACTGAAAACAAACAAATGCATGTGTATTTCACTTAGTTTCAACTGTAATAACGTGAATTCGTGTGCAAATAGGGTAGACGAATCTTAATATCACTGAAAACAAGCATATGCTTGTGTATTTCACTTAGATTCAGCTGTAATAACCTGAATTCATGGGCAAGTTGTGTCAACCAATGTTAATATCACTGAGAACAAGCATATGCATGTGTATTTCACTTAGTTTCAACTGTAATAACGTGGATTCATATGTCATTAGAGTGATCGAATGTTAATGTCACTGAAAACAAACAAATGCAGGTGTGTTTCACTTAGTTTCAATTGTAATAACGTGGTTTTAATGGACAAAGAGTATGAAAGAATGTTAATATCGCTGAAAGCAAGTAATTGCTGGTGCATTTTACTTAGTTTCAGCTGTAATAACGTGAATTCATGTGCAATTAGTGCGAACGAATGTTAATGTCAATGAAAAGAAACAATTGCATGTGTATTTTACTTAGTTTCGGCTGTAAAAACGTGAATTCAAATGCAATTAGTGTGAACGAATGTTAACATCACTGAAAACAAGTAATTGCATGTGTATTTTAATTAGTTTGCACAGTAATAACGTGAAATCATGTGCAATTAGTAGGAACGAATGTTGATATCATTGAAAACAAGCAAAGGCATGTGTATTTGATTTAGTTTCAACTGTAATATCTTTGCTTCGTGTGCCATTAGCATGAACGAATGTTAATATCATTGAAAACAAGTAATTGCATGTGTACTTTCTTAGCTTCGACTGTAAATACGTGAATTCATATGCAATTAGTGTGAAAGAATGTTATAATCACTGAAAACAAGTAATTGCATGTGTATTTTATTTAGTTTCAGATTTAATAACGTGAATTCATGTGCAATTAGAGCGAACGAATGTTAATATCACTGAAAACAGACAAATGCATGTGTATCTGACTTAGTTTCAACTACAATAACGTGGATTCATGTGGAATTAGTGTGAACGAAGGTAATCTCACTGAAAAATAGCAATTCCATGTGTATTTCACTTACTTTCTACTGTAATAACGTGGATTTATGTGCAATTAGTGTAGACGAATGTTAATATCACTGAAAACAAGCATATGCTTGTGCATTTCACTTAGATTCAGCTGTAATAACGTGAATGTATGGGCAATTAGTGTCAACCAATGTTAATATCACTGAAAACAAGCATATGCATGTGTATTTCACTTAGTTTCAACTTTAATAATGTGGATTCAAGTGCAATTAGTGTGAACGAAACTTAACGTCACTGAAGACAATTAAATGCATGTGTACTTTCTTAGTTTCGACTGTAAAAACGTGAATTCCTATGCAATTAGTGTTAATGTTAAATGTTAATATCACTAAAAACAAGCATATGCATGTTTATTTAATATAACAACAAACAAATGCATGTGTATTTTTCTTAGTTTCAACTGCAATAACGTGAATTCATATGCAAAACAGTGTGAACGAAACTTAATACCAATGAAAACAAGCTCATGCTTGTGTATTTCACTTAGTTTCAGCTTTAATAACGTGAATTCATGGGCAATTAGTGTCAACCAATGTTAATATCACTAAAAACAAGCATATGCATGTGTATTTCACTTAGTTTCAACTGTAATAACGTGAATTCATGTGCAAAGCAGTGTGAACGAATCTTAATATCACTGAAAACAAGCAACTGCACGTGTATTTCACGTAGTTTCAACCGTCATAACGTCAATTCATCGGCAATTAGTGTGAACCAATGTTAATATCACTGACAACAAGCTAATCCATGTGTGTTCCACTTAGTTTCAACTGGAGTAATGTAGATTGATGTGCAATTAGTGTGAACGAAAATTGATATCACCGAAACAAGAAAATACATTTTTCTTTTTTAGTTTCAACTGCAATAACGTGGAGTCATGTGCAACTAGCGGGAACGAATGTTAATATCACTGAAAACAAGTAATTGCATGTGTATTTTAATTAGTTTGCACTGTAATAACGTGGAGTCATTTGCAATTAGTAGGAACGAATGTTCATATCATTGAAACAAGCAAAGGCATGTGTATTTGATTTAGTTTCAACTTTAATAATGTGGATTCAAGTGCAATTAGTGTGAACGAAACTTAACGTCACTGAAGACAATTAAATGCATGTGTACTTTCTTAGTTTCGACTGTAAAAACGTGAATTCCTATGCAATTAGTGTTAATGTTAAATGTTAATATCACTAAAAACAAGCATATGCATGTTTATTTAATATCACAACAAACAATTGCTTGTGTATTTTACTTAGTTTCAGCTGTAATAACATGAATTCATGCGCAATCAGTGTCAACGAATGTCAATATCTCTGAAAATAAGCATATGCTTGTGTATTTTACATAGTTTCAGCTGTAATAACGTGAATTCATTAGCAATTAGTGTCAACCAATGTTAATATCACTGAAAACAAGCATATGCATGTGTATTTCACTTAGTTTCAACTTTGATAACGTGGATTCAAGTGCAATTAGTGTGAACGAATGTGATGGTCACTGAAAACAAACAAATGCATGTGTATTTCACTTAGTTTCAACTGTAATAACGTGAATTCGTGTGCAAATAGGGTAGACGAATGTTAATATCACTGAAAACAAGCCAATGCATGTCTCTTTGACTTAGTTTCAACTACAATAACGGGGTTTCATGTACAAAGAATGTGGACGAAGGTAATCAAACTGAAAACAAGTAATTGCTTGTGCATTTTACTTAGTTTCAGCTGTAATAACATGAATTCATGCGCAATCAGTGTCAGCGAATGTCAATATCTCTGAAAACAAGCATATGCTTGTGTATTTTACATAGTTTCAGCTGTAATAACGTGAAATCATTGGCAATTAGTGTCAACCAATGTTAATATCACTGAAAACAAGCATATGCATGTGTATTTCACTTAGTTTCAACTTTAATAACGCGGATTCAAGTGCAATTAGTGTGAACGAATGTGAATGTCACTGAAAACAAACAAATGCATGTGTATTTCACTTAGTTTCAACTGTAATAACGTGGTTTCATGTACAAAGAGTATGAAAGAATGTTAATATCGCTGAAAGCAAGTAATTGCTGGTGCATTTTACTTAGTTTCAGCTGTAATAACGTGAATTCATGTGCAATTAGTGCGAACGAATGTTAATGTCAATGAAAAGAAACAATTGCATGTGTATTTTACTTAGATTCGGCTGTAAAAACGTGAATTCAAATGCAATTAGTGTGAACGAATGTTAATATCACTGAAAACAAGTAATTGCCTGTGTATTTGCTTAGTTTCGACTGTAAAAACATGAATTCATAAGCAATTAGTGCGAACGAATGTTAATATCACTGAAAATAAACAAATGCATGTGTTTCTCACCTCGTTTCAACCGTCATAACGTCAATTCATCTGCAATTAGTGTGAACCAATGTTAATATCACTGAAAACAAGCTAATCCATGTGTATTCCACTTAGTTTCAACTGTAATAATGTAGATTCATGTGCAATTAGTGTGAACGAAAATTGATATCACTGAAAACAACAAGATACATTTTTTTTTCTTTCAACCGCAATAACGTGGATTCATGTGCAACTAGCGTGAACGAATGTTAATATCACTGAAAACAAGTAATTGCATGTGTATTTTAATTAGTTTGCACTGTAATAACGTGAAGTCATATGCAATTAGTAGGAACGAATGTTGATATCATTGAAAACAAGCAAAGGCATGTGTATTTGATTTAGTTTCAACTGTAATAGCTTTGCTTCGTGTGCAATTAGCATGAACGAATGTTAATATCATTGAAAACAAGTAATTGCATGTGTACTTTCTTAGCTTCGACTGTAAAAACGTGAATTCATATGCAATTAGTGTGAACGAATATTATAATCACTGAAAACAAGTAATTGCATGTGTATTTTATTTAGTTTCAGCTTTAATAACGTGAATTCATGTGCAATTATAGTGAACGAATGTTAATATCACTGAAAACAGGCAAATGCATGTGTATCTGACTTAGTTTCAACTACAATAACTTGGATTCACGTGGAATTAGTGTGAACGAAGGTAATCTCACTGAAAAATAGCAAATCAATGTTTATTTCACTTAGTTTCAACTGTAATAACGTGGATTTATGTGCAATTAGTGTAGACGAATGTTAATATCACTGAAAACAAGCATATGCTTGTGTATTTCACTTAGATTAAGCTGTAATAACGTGAATTCATGGGCAATTAGTGTCAACAAATGTTAATATCACTGAAAACAATCATATGCATGTGTATTTCACTTAATTTCAACTTTAATAATGTGGATTCAAGTGCAATTAGTGTGAACGAAACTTAACGTCACTGAAGACAATTAAATGCATGTGTACTTTCTTAGTTTGGACTGTAAAAACGTGAATTCCTATGCAATTAGTGTTAATGTTAAATGTTAATATCACTAAAAACAAACATATGCATGTTTATTTAATATCACAACAAACAGATGCATGTGTATTTTTCTTAGTTTCAACCGTAATAACGTCAATTCATGTGTAATTAGTGTGAAAGAATGTTATAATAACTGAAAACAAGTAATTGCATGTGGATTTTATTTAGTTTCAGCTGTAATAACGTGAATTCGTGTGCAATTAGTGTCAACCAATGTTAATATCACTAAAAACAAGCATATGCAAGTGTATTTTACTTAGTTTCAACTTTAATAACGTGGTTTCATGTACAAAGAGTGTGAAAGAATGTTAATATCGCTGAAAGCAAGTAATTGCTTGTGTATTTTACTTAGTTTCAGCTGTAATCACTTGAATTCATGTGGAATTAGTGCGAACGAATGTTAATGTCACTGAAAACAAACAATTGCATGTGTACTTTACTTAGTTTCGGCTGTA
This sequence comes from Sanderia malayensis, assembly GCA_013076295.1. Lineage (NCBI taxonomy): Eukaryota > Metazoa > Cnidaria > Scyphozoa > Semaeostomeae > Pelagiidae > Sanderia > Sanderia malayensis. The sequence goes on from RQOL01000373.1 coordinate 32,342, forward strand.
ATAACGTTAATTCATGTGCAAATAGTGTGTACGAATGTTAATATCACTGAAAACAAGCTAATCCATGTGTATTCCACTTAGTTTCAACTGTAATAATGTAGATTCATGTGCAATTAGTGTAAACGAAAATTGATATCACTGTAAACAACAAAATACATTTTTCTTTTTTGTTTCAACTGCAATAACGTGGATTCATGTGCAACTTGCGGGAACGAATGTTAATATCACTGAAAACAAGTAATTGCATGTGTATTTTAATTAGTTTGCACTGTAATAACGTGAAGTCATTTGCAATTAGTAGGAACGAATGTTGATATCATTGAAAACAAGCAAAGGCATGTGTATTTGATTTAGTTTCAACTGTAATAGCGTTGCTTCGTGTGCAATTAGCATGAACGAATGTTAATATCACTGAAAACAAGTAATTGCATGTGTATTTTATTTAGTTTCAGCTGGGATAACGTGAATTAATGTGCAATTAGTGTTAACGAATGTTAATATCACTGAAAACAGGCAAATGCATGTGTATTTGACTTAGTTTCAACTCTAATAACGTGGATTCAAGTGCAATTAGAGTGAACTAATGTTAATGTCACTGAAAACAAACGAATGCATGTGTATTTCACTTAGTTTCAACTGTAAAAACGTGAATTCATGTGCAAATTGTGCGAACGAATTTTAATAACACTTAAAGGAAACTAATCCATGTGTATTTCAATTAGTTTCAACTGTAAAAGCGTAGATTAATGTGCAATTAGTGTGACAGAATGTTATAATCACTGAAATCAAGTAATTGCATGTGTATTTCACTTAGTTTCCGCTGTAATAACGTGAATTCATGGGCAATTAGTGCCAACTAATGTTAATATCACTGAAAATAAACAAATGCATGTGTTTTTCACCTAGTTTCAACCGTCATAACGTCAATTCATCTGCAATTAGTGTGAACCAATGTTAATATCACTGAAAACAAGCTAATCCATGTGTATTCCACTTAGTTTCAACTGTAATAATGTAGATTCATGTGCAATTAGTGTAAACGAAAATTGAAATCACTGAAAAAAACAAAATACATTTTTTTTTAGTTTCACCTGCAATAATGTGGATTCATGTGCAACTAGCGTGAACGAATGTTAATATCACTGAAAACAAGTAATTGCATGTGTACTTTCTTAGTTTCGACTGTAAAAACGTGAATTCATATGCAATTAGTGTGAAAGAAAGTTATAATCACTGAAAACAAGTAATTGCATGTGTATTTTATTTAGTTTCAGCTGTAATAACGTGAATTCATGTGCAATTAGTGTGCAGCAATGTTAATATCACTGAAAAGAAGCAAATGCATGTGTATTTCACTTAGTTTCCGCTGTAATAACGTGATTTCATGGGCAATTAGTGTCAACCAATGTTAATATCACTAAAAACAAGCATATGCAAGTGTATTTTACTTAGTTTCAATTTAATAACGTGGTTTCATGTACAAAGAGTGTGAAAGAATGTTAATATCGCTGAAAGCAAGTAATTGCTTGTGTATTTTACTTAGTTTCAGCTGTAATCACGTGAATTCATGTGGAATTAGTGCGAAAGAATGTTAATGTCACTGAAAACAAACAATTGCATGTGTATTTTACTTAGTTTCGGCTGTAAAAACGCGAATTCAAATGCAATTAGTGTGAACGAATGTTAATATCACTGAAAACAAGTAATTGCATGTGTATTTGCTTAGTTTCCACTGTAAAAACATGAATTCATATGCAATTAGTGCGAACGAATGTTAATATCACTGAAAATAAACAAATGCATGTGTTTTTCACCTAGTTTCAACCGTCATAACGTCAATTCATCGGCAATTAGTGTGAACCAATGTTAATATCACTGAGAACAAGCTAATATATGTGTATTCCACTTCGTTTCAACTGTAATAATGTAGATTCATGTGCAATTAGTGTAAGCGAAAATTGATATCACTGAAAACAACAAAATACATTTTTTTTTAGTTTCACCTGCAATAACGTGGATTCATGTGCAACTAGCGTGAACGAATGTTAATATCACTGAAAACAAGTAATTGCATGTGTATTTTCATTAGTTTGCACTGTAATAGCGTGAAGTCATGTGCAATTAGTAGGAACGAATGTTGATATCATTGAAAACAAGCAAAGGCATGTGTATTTGATTTAGTTTCAACTGTAATAGCTTTGCTTCGTGTGCAATTAGCATGAACAAATGTTAATATCATTGAAAACAAGTAGTTGCATGTGTACTTTCTTAGCTTCGACTGTAAAAACGTGAATTCAAATGCAATTTGCGTGAAAGAATGTTATAATCATTGAAAACAAGTAATTGCATCTGTATTTTATTTAGTTTCAGCTTTAATAACGTGAATTCATGTGCAATTAGAGTGAACGAATGTTAATATCACTGAAAACAGGCAAATGCATGTGTATTTGACTTAGTTTCAACTACAATAACGTGGATTCATGTGGAATTAGTGTGAACGAAGGTAATCTCACTGAAAAAAAGCAATTCCATGTGTATTTCACTTAGTTTCAACTGTAATAACGTGGATTTATGTGCAATTAGTGTAGACGAATGTTAATATCCATGAAAACAAGCTCATGCTTGTGTATTTCACTTAGTTTCAGCTGTAATAACGTGAATTCATGGGCAATTAGTGTCAACCAATGTTAATATAACTGAAAACAAGCATATGCGTATGTATTTCACTTAGTTTCAACTTTAATAACGTGGATTCAAGTGCAATTAGTCTGAACAAATGTTAACCTCACTGAAGACAAACGAATGCATGTGTATGTTGTTTAGTTTCAGCTGTAATAATGTGAGTTCATGTGCAATTAGTGTGAACGAATGTTTAAATCACTCAAAACAACAAATTCCATGTGTAGTTTACTTAGTTTCAGCCATAATATTGGGATTTCATGTGCAAGTAGTGTGAACGTAAATTTATCTCACTGAAAACAAGAAAATGCATGTGTAGTTTCTTAGTTTCCACTGTAAAAACGTGAATTCATATGCAATTAGTGTTAATGTTAAATGTTAATATCACAAAAACGAGCATATGCATGTGAATTTAATATCACAACAAACAAATGCATGTGTATTTTTCTTAGTTTCAACTGCAATAACGTGAACTCATGTGCAAAAGAGTGTGAACGAATATTAATATCAATGAAAACAAGCTCATTTTTGTGTATTTCACGTAGTTTCCGCTGTAATAACGTGAATTCATGGGCAATTAGTGTCAACCAATGTTAATATCACTAAAAACAAGCATATGCAAGTGTATTTCACTTAGTTTCAACTTTAATAACGTGGATTCAAGTGCAATTAGTGTGAACGAGTGTTAATGTCACTGAAAAAAATAAATGCATGTGTCTTTCACTTAGTTTCAACCGTAATTACGTCAATTCATGTGCAATTAGTGTGAACGAATGTTAATATCACTGAAAACAAGCTAATCCATGTGTATTCCACTTAGTTTCAACTGTAATAACGTGAATTTGTGTGCAAATAGGGTAGACGAATGTTAATATCACTGAAAACAAGCATATGCTTGTGTATTTCACTTAGATTCAGCTGTAATAACCTGAATTCATGGGCAAGTTGTGTGAACCAATGTTAATATCACTGAAAACAAGCATATGCATGTGTATTTCACTTAGTTTCAACTGTAATAACGTGGATTCATATGTAATTAGAGTGATCGAATGTTAATGTCACTGAAAACAAACAAATGCAGGTGTGTTTCACTAAGTTTCAACTGTAATAACGTGGTTTCATGTACAAAGAGTATGAAAGAATGTTAATATCGCTGAAAGCAAGTAATTGCTGGTGCATTTTACTTAGTTTCAGCTGTAATAACGTGAATTCATGTGCAATTAGTGCGAACGAATGTTAATGTCAATGAAAAGAAACAATTGCATGTGTATTTTACTTAGATTCGGCTGTAAAAACGTGAATTCAAATGCAATTAGTGTGAACGAATGTTAATATCACTGAAAACAAGTAATTGCATGTGTATTTGCTTAGTTTCGACTGTAAAAACATGAATTCATAAGCAATTAGTGCGAACGAATGTTACAATCACTGAAAACAAGTAATTGCATGTGTATTTTATTTAGTTTCAGCTTTAATAACGTGAATTCATGTGCAATTATAGTGAACGAATGTTAATATCACTGGAAACAAGCAAATGCATGTGTATCTGACTTAGTTTCAACTACAATAACTTGGATTCACGTGGAATTAGTGTGAACGAAGGTAATCTCACTGAAAAATAGCAAATCCATGTTTATTTCACTTAGTTTCAACTGTAATAACGTGGATTTATGTGCAATTAGTGTAGACGAAAGTTAATATCACTAAAAACAAGCATATGCTTGTGTATTTCACTTAGATTAAGCTGTAATAACGTGAATTCATGGGCAATTAGTGTCAACAAATATTAATATCACTGAAAACAATCATATGCATGTGTATTTCACTTAGTTTCAACTTTAATAATGTGGATTCAAGTGCAATTAGTGTGAACGAAACTTAACGTCACTGAAGACAATTAAATGCATGTGTACTTTCTTAGTTTGGACTGTAAAAACGTGAATTCCTATGCAATTAGTGTTAATGTTAAATGTTAATATCACTAAAAACAAGCATATGCATGTTTATTTAATATCACAACAAACAGATGCATGTGTATTTTTCTTAGTTTCAACCGTAATAACGTCAATTCATGTGTAATTAGTGTGAAAGAATGTTATAATAACTGAAAACAAGTAATTGCATGTGGATTTTATTTAGTTTCAGCTGTAATAACGTGAATTCGTGTGCAATTAGTGTCAACCAATGATAATATCACTAAAAACAAGCATATGCAAGTGTATTTTACTTAGTTTCAACTTTAATAACGTGGTTTCATGTACAAAGAGTGGGAAAGAATGTTAATATCGCTGAAAGCAAGTAATTGCTTGTGTATTTTACTTAGTTTCAGCTGTAATCACGTGAATTCATGTGGAATTTGTGCGAACGAATGTTAATGTCACTGAAAACAAACAATTGCATGTGTACTTTACTTAGTTTCGGCTGTAATAACGTTAATTCATGTGCAAATAGTGTGTACGAATGTTAACATCACTAAAAACAAGCTAATCCATGTGTATTCCACTCAGTTTCAACTGTAATAATGTAGATTCATGTGCAATTAGTGTAAACGAAAATTGATATCACTGAAAACAACAAAATACATTTTTCTTTTTTGTTTCAACTGCAATAACGTGGATTCATGTGCAACTAGCGGAACGAATGTTAATATCACTGAAAACAAGTAATTGCATGTGTATTTTAATTAGTTTGCACTGTAATAACGTGAAGTCATTTGCAATTAGTAGGAACGAATTTTGATATCATTGAAAACAAGCAAAGGCATGTGTATTTGATTTAGTTTCAACTGTAATAGCGTTGCTTCGAGTGCAATTAGCATGAACGAATGTTAATATCACTGAAAACAAGTAATTGCATGTGTATTTTATTTAGTTTCAGCTGGGATAATGGGAATTAATGTGCAATTAGTGTTAACGAATGTTAATATCACTGAAAACAGGCAAATGCATGTGTATTTGACTTAGTTTCAACTGTAATAACGTGGATTCAAGTGCAATTAGAGTGAACTAATGTTAATGTCACTGAAAACAAACGAATGCATGTGTATTTCACTTAGTTTCAACTGTAAAAATGTGAATTCATGTGCAAATTGTGCGAACGAATTTTAATAACACTTAAAGGAAACTAATCCATGTGTATTTCAATTAGTTTCAACTGTAAAAGCGTAGATTAATGTGCAATTAGTGTGAAAGAATGTTATAATCACTGAAATCAAGTAATTGCATGTGTATTTCACTTAGTTTCCGCTGTAATAACGTGAATTCATGGGCAATTAGTGCCAACGAATGTTAATATCACTGAAAATAAACAAATGCATGTGTTTTTCACCTAGTTTCAACCGTCATAACGTCAATTCATCTGCAATTAGTGTGAACCAATGTTAATATCACTGAAAACAAGCTAATCCATGTGTATTCCACTTAGTTTCAACTGTAATAATGTAGATTCATGTGCAATTAATGTAAACGAAAATTGATATCACTGAAAAAAACAAAATACATTTTTTTTTAGTTTCACCTGCAATAATGTGGATTCATGTGCAACTAGCGTGAACGAATGTTAATATCACTGAAAACAAGTAATTGCATGTGTATTTTAATTAGTTTGCACTGTAATAGCGTGAAGTCATGTGCAATTAGTAGGAACGAATGTTGATATCATTGAAATCAAGCAAAGGCATGTGTATTTGATTTAGTTTCAACTGTAATAGCGTTGCTTCGTGTGCAATTAGCGTGAACGAATGTTAATATCACTGAAAACAAGTAATTGCATGTGTACTTTCTTAGTTTCGACTGTAAAAGCGTGAATTCATATGCAATTAGTGTGAAAGAATGTTATAATCACTGAAAACAAGTAATTGCATGTGTATTTTATTTAGTTTCAGCTGTAATAACGTGAATTCAAGTGCAATTAGTGTGAACGAATGTTAATATCACTGAAAACAGGCAAATGCATGTGTATTTGACTTAGTTTCAACTACAATAACGTGGATTCATGTGGAATTAGTGTGAACGAAGGTAATCTCACTGAAAAAAAGCAAATCCATGTGTATTTCGAATAGTTTCAACGATAATAACGTGGATTTATGTGCAATTAGTGTAGACGAATGTTAATATCACTGAAAACAAGCATATGCTTTTGTATTTCACTTAGATTCAGCTGTAATAACGTGAATTCATGCGCAATTAGTGTTAACGAATGTTAAAATCACTCAAAACAAGAAAATGCATGTGTACTTTCTTAGTTTCGACTGTAAAAACGTGAGTTCCTATGCAATTAGTGTTAATGTTAAATGTTAATATCACTAAAAACAAGCATATGCTTGTGTATTTAATATCACAACAAACAAATGCATGTGTATTTTTCTTAGTTTCAACTGCAATAACGTTTATTCATATGCAACCCAATGTGAACGAATCTTAATATCACTGAAAATAAACAAATGCATGTGTTTTTCACCTCGTTTCAACCGTCATAACGTCAATTCATCTGCAGTTAGTGTGAACCAATGTTAATATCACTGAAAACAAGCTAATCCATGTGTATTCCACTTAGTTTCAACTGTAATAATGTAGATTCATGTGCAATTAGTGTGAACGAAAATTGATATCACTGAAAACAACAAGATACATTTTTTTTTCTTTCAACCGCAATAACGTGGATTCATGTGCAACTAGGGTGAACGAATGTTAATATCACTGAAAACAAGTAATTGCATGTGTTTTTTAATTAGTTTGCACTGTAATAACGTGAAGTCATGTGCAATTAGTAGGAACGAATGTTGATATCATTGAAAACAAGCAAAGGCTTGTGTATTTGATTTAGTTTCAACTGTAATAGCTTTGCTTCGTGTGCACTTGGCATGAACGAATGTTAATATCATTGAAAACAAGTAATTGCATGTGTACTTTCTTAGCTTCGACTGTAAAAACGTGAATTCATATGCAATTAGTGTGAAAGAATGTTATAATCACTGAAAACAAGTAATTTAGTTTCAGCTTTAATAACGTGAATTCATGTGCAATTTTAGTGAACGAATGTTAATATCACTGAAAACAGGCAAATGCATGTGTATCTGACTTAGTTTCAACTACAATAACGTGGATTCATGTGGAATTAGTGTGAACGAAGGTAATCTCACTGAAAAATAGCAAATCCATGTGTATTTCACTTAGTTTCAACTGTAATAACGTGGATTTATGTGCAATTAGTGTAGACGAATGTTAATATCACTGAAAACAAGCATATGCTTGTGTATTTCACTTAGATTCAGCTGTAATAATGTGAATTCATGGGCAATTAAGGTCAACCAATGTTAATATCACTGAAAACAATCATATGCATGTGTATTTCACTTTGTTTCAACTTTAATAATGTGGATTCAAGTGCAATTAGTGTGAACGAAACTTAACGTCACTGAAGACAATTAAATGCATGTGTACTTTCTTAGATTCGACTGTAAAAACGTGAATTCCTATGCAATTAGTGTTAATGTTAAATGTTAATATCACTAAAAACAAGCATATGCATGTTTATTTAATATCACAACAAACAAATGCATGTGTATTTTTCTTAGTTTCAACCGTAATAACGTCAATTCATGTGTAATTAGTGTGAACGAATGCTAATATCACTGAAAACAAGTTAATCCATGTGCATTTCACTTAGTTTCAACTGTCATAACGCAGATTAATGTGCAATCGTGTGAAAGATTGTTATAATCACTGAAAACATATAATTGCGTGTGTATTTTATTTAGCTTCAACTGTAATAACCTGAATTCATTTGCAATTAGTGTGACCGAATGTTAATATCACTGAAAACAAGCATATGCATGTGTATTTCACTTAGATTCAACTTTAATAACGCGGATTCAAGTGCAATGAGTGTGAACGAATGTGAATGTCACTGAAAACAAACAAATGCATGTGTATTTCACTTAGTTTCAACTGTAATAACGTAAATTCATGTGCAAAGCAGTGTGAACGAATCTTAATATCACTGAAAACAAGCAACTGCACGTGTATTTCACGTAGTTCCAACCGTGATAACGTCAATTCATCTGCAATTAGTGTGAATCAATGTTAATATCACTGACAAGAAGCTAATCCAAGTGTATTCCACTTAGGTTCAACTGTAGTAATGTAGATTCATGTGCAATTAGTGTGAACGAAAATTTATATCACCGAAAACAAGAAAATACATTTTTCTTTTTTAGTTTCAACTGCAATAACGTGAATTCATGGGCAATTAGTGTCAACCAATGTTAATATCTCTGAAAACAAGCATATGCATGTGTATTTCACTTACTTTCAACTGTAATAACGTGGATTCAAGTGCAATTAGAGTGAACGAATGTTAATGTCACTGAAAACAAACGAGTGCATGTGTATTTCACTTAGTTTCAACTGTAATAACGTGAATTCATGTGCAAATTGTGTGAACGAATGTTAATAACACTGAAAGCAAGCTAATCCTTGTGTATTTCAATTAGTTTCAACTATAAAAGCGTAGATTAATGTGCAATTAGTGTGAAAGAATGTTATAATAACTGAAAACAAGTAATTGCATGTGGATTTTATTTTGTTTCAGCTGTAATAACGTGAATTCGTGTGCAATTAGTGTGCAGCAATGTTAATATCACTGAAAACAAGCAAATGCATGTGAATTTCACTTAGTTTCTGCTGTAATAACGTGAATTCATGGGCAATTAGTGTCAACCAATGTTAATATCACTAAAAACAAGCATATGCAAGTGTATTTTACTTAGTTTCAACTTTAATAACGTGGTTTCATGTACAAATATCTACTGGATATCTTTCATCACTGAAAACAACAAAATACATTTTTTTTTTAGTTTCAACTGCAATAACGTGGATTCATGTGCAACTAGCGAGAACGAATGTTAAAATCACTGAAAACAAGTAAATGCATGTGTATTTTATTTAGTTTGCACTGTAATAGCGTGAAGTCATGTGCAATTAGTAGGAACGAATGTTGATATCATTGAAAACAAGCAAAGGCATGTGTATTTGATTTAGTTTCAACTGTAATATCTTTGCTTCGTGTGCCATTAGCATGAACGAATGTTAATATCATTGAAAACAAGTAATTGCATGTGTACTTTCTTAGCTTCGACTGTAAATACGTGAATTCATATGCAATTAGTGTGAAAGAATGTTATAATCACTGAAAACAAGTAATTGCATGTGTATTTTATTTAGTTTCAGATTTAATAACGTGAATTCATGTGCAATTAGAGCGAACGAATGTTAATATCACTGAAAACAGACAAATGCATGTGTATCTGACTTAGTTTCAACTACAATAACGTGGATTCATGTGGAATTAGTGTGAACGAAGGTAATCTCACTGAAAAATAGCAATTCCATGTGTATTTCACTTACTTTCTACTGTAATAACGTGGATTTATGTGCAATTAGTGTAGACGAATGTTAATATCACTGAAAACAAGCATATGCTTGTGCATTTCACTTAGATTCAGCTGTAATAACGTGAATGTATGGGCAATTAGTGTCAACCAATGTTAATATCACTGAAAACAAGCATATGCATGTGTATTTCACTTAGTTTCAACTTTAATAATGTGGATTCAAGTGCAATTAGTGTGAACGAAACTTAACGTCACTGAAGACAATTAAATGCATGTGTACTTTCTTAGTTTCGACTGTAAAAACGTGAATTCCTATGCAATTAGTGTTAATGTTAAATGTTAATATCACTAAAAACAAGCATATGCATGTTTATTTAATATAACAACAAACAAATGCATGTGTATTTTTCTTAGTTTCAACTGCAATAACGTGAATTCATATGCAAAACAGTGTGAACGAAACTTAATACCAATGAAAACAAGCTCATGCTTGTGTATTTCACTTAGTTTCAGCTTTAATAACGTGAATTCATGGGCAATTAGTGTCAACCAATGTTAATATCACTAAAAACAAGCATATGCATGTGTATTTCACTTAGTTTCAACTGTAATAACGTGAATTCATGTGCAAAGCAGTGTGAACGAATCTTAATATCACTGAAAACAAGCAACTGCACGTGTATTTCACGTAGTTTCAACCGTCATAACGTCAATTCATCGGCAATTAGTGTGAACCAATGTTAATATCACTGACAACAAGCTAATCCATGTGTGTTCCACTTAGTTTCAACTGGAGTAATGTAGATTGATGTGCAATTAGTGTGAACGAAAATTGATATCACCGAAAACAAGAAAATACATTTTTCTTTTTTAGTTTCAACTGCAATAACGTGGAGTCATGTGCAACTAGCGGGAACGAATGTTAATATCACTGAAAACAAGTAATTGCATGTGTATTTTAATTAGTTTGCACTGTAATAACGTGGAGTCATTTGCAATTAGTAGGAACGAATGTTCATATCATTGAAAACAAGCAAAGGCATGTGTATTTGATTTAGTTTCAACTTTAATAATGTGGATTCAAGTGCAATTAGTGTGAACGAAACTTAACGTCACTGAAGACAATTAAATGCATGTGTACTTTCTTAGTTTCGACTGTAAAAACGTGAATTCCTATGCAATTAGTGTTAATGTTAAATGTTAATATCACTAAAAACAAGCATATGCATGTTTATTTAATATCACAACAAACAATTGCTTGTGTATTTTACTTAGTTTCAGCTGTAATAACATGAATTCATGCGCAATCAGTGTCAACGAATGTCAAAATCTCTGAAAACAAGCATATGCTTGTGTATTTTACATAGTTTCAGCTGTAATAACGTGAATTCATTAGCAATTAGTGTCAACCAATGTTAATATCACTGAAAACAAGCATATGCATGTGTATTTCACTTAGTTTCAACTTTGATAACGTGGATTCAAGTGCAATTAGTGTGAACGAATGTGAATGTCACTGAAAACAAACAAATGCATGTGTATTTCACTTAGTTTCAACTGTAATAACGTGAATTCGTGTGCAAATAGGGTAGACGAATGTTAATATCACTGAAAACAAGCATATGCTTGTGTATTTCACTTAGATTCAGCTGTAATAACCTGAATTCATGGGCAAGTTGTGTCAACCAATGTTAATATCACTGAAAACAAGCATATGCATGTGTATTTCACTTAGTTTCAACTGTAATAACGTGGATTCATATGTAATTAGAGTGATCGAATGTTAATGTCACTGAAAACAAACAAATGCAGGTGTGTTTCACTTAGTTTCAACTGTAATAACGTGGTTTCATGTACAAAGAGTATGAAAGAATGTTAATATCGCTGAAAGCAAGTAATTGCTGGTGCATTTTACTTAGTTTCAGCTGTAATAACGTGAATTCATGTGCAATTAGTGCGAACGAATGTTAATGTCAATGAAGAGAAACAATTGCATGTGTATTTTACTTAGTTTCGGCTGTAAAAACGCGAATTCAAATGCAATTAGTGTGAACGAATGTTAATATCACTAAAAACAAGTAATTGCATGTGTATTTGCTTAGTTTCCACTGTAAAAACATGAATTCATATGCAATTAGTGCGAACGAATGTTAATATCACTGAAAATAAACAAATGCATGTGTTTTTCACCTAGTTTCAACCGTCATAACGTCAATTCATCTGCAATTAGTGTGAACCAATGTTAATATCACTGAAAACAAGCTAATCCATGTGTATTCCACTTAGTTTCAACTGTAATAATATAGATTCATGTGCAATTAGTGTAAACGAAAATTGATATCACTGAAAACAACAAAATACATTTTTTTTAGTTTCACCTGCAAAAACGTGGATTCATGTGCAACTAGCGTGAACGAATGTTAATATCACTGAAAACAAGTAATTGCATGTGTATTTTAATTAGTTTGCACTGTAATAGCGTGAAGTCATGTGCAATTAGTAGGAACGAATGTTGATATCATTGAAAACAAGCAAAGGCATGTGTATTTGATTTAGTTTCAGCCATAATATTGGGATTTCATGTGCAAGTAGTGTGAACGAAAATTTATATCACTGAAAACAAGAAAATGCATGTGTACTTTCTTCGTTTCGACTGTAAAAACGTGAATTCCTATGCAATTAGTGTTAATGTTAAATGTTAATATCACTAAAAACAAGCACATGCTTGTGTATTTAATATCACAACAAACAAATGCATGTGTATTTTTCTTAGTTTCAACTGCAATAACGTTTATTCATATGCAACGCAGTGTGAACGAATCTTAATATCAATGAAAACAAGCTCATGCTTGTGTATTTCACTTAGTTTCAGCTGTAATAACGTGAATTCATGGGCAATTAGTGTCAACCAATGTTAATATAACTGAAAACAAGCATATGCGTATGTATTTCACTTAGTTTCAACTTTAATAACGTGGATTCAAGTGCAATTAGTGTGAACGAATGTTAACGTCATTGAAGACAAACAAATGCATGTATATTTTATTTAGTTTCAGCTGTAATAATGTGAGTTCATGTGCAATTAGTGTGAACGAATGTTAATAACACTTAAAGGAAACTAATCCATGTGTATTTCAATTAGTTTCAACTGTAAAAGCGTAGATTAATGTGCAATTAGTGTGAAAGAATGTTATAATAACTGAAAACAAGTAATTGCATGTGGATTTTATTTAGTTTCAGCTGTAATAACGTGAATTCGTGTGCAATTAGTGTCAACCAATGATAAAATCACTAAAAACAAGCATATGCAAGTGTATTTTACTTAGTTTCAACTTTAATAACGTGGTTTCATGTACAAAGAGTGGGAAAGAATGTTAATATCGCTGAAAGCAAGTAATTGCTTGTGTATTTTACTTAGTTTCAGCTGTAATCACGTGAATTCATGTGGAATTTGTGCGAACGAATGTTAATGTCACTGAAAACAAACAATTGCATGTGTACTTTACTTAGTTTCGGCTGTAATAACGTTAATTCATGTGCAAATAGTGTGTACGAATGTTAACATCACTGAAAACAAGCTAATCCATGTGTATTCCACTCAGTTTCAACTGTAATAATGTAGATTCATGTGCAATTAGTGTAAACGAAAATTGATATCACTGAAAACAACAAAATACATTTTTCTTTTTTGTTTCAACTGCAATAACGTGGATTCATGTGCAACTAGCGGGAACGAATGTTAATATCACTGAAAACAAGTAATTGCATGTGTATTTTAATTAGTTTGCACTGTAATAACGTGAAGTCATTTGCAATTAGTAGGAACGAATTTGATATCATTGAAAACAAGCAAAGGCATGTGTATTTGATTTAGTTTCAACTGTAATAGCGTTGCTTCGTGTGCAATTAGCATGAACGAATGTTAATATCACTGAAAACAAGTAATTGCATGTGTATTTTATTTAGTTTCAGCTGGGATAACGTGAATTAATGTGCAATTAGTGTTAACGAATGTTAATATCACTGAAAACAGGCAAATGCATGTGTATTTGACTTAGTTTCAACTGTAATAACGTGGATTCAAGTGCAATTAGAGTGAACTAATGTTAATGTCACTGAAAACAAACGAATGCATGTGTATTTCACTTAGTTTCAACTGTAAAAATGTGAATTCATGTGCAAATTGTGCGAACGAATTTTAATAACACTTAAAGGAAACTAATCCATGTGTATTTCAATTAGTTTCAACTGTAAAAGCGTAGATTAATGTGCAATTAGTGTGAAAGAATGTTATAATCACTGAAATCAAGTAATTGCATGTGTATTTCACTTAGTTTCCGCTGTAATAACGTGAATTCATGGGCAATTAGTGCCAACGAATGTTAATATCACTGAAAATAAACAAATGCATGTGTTTTTCACCTAGTTTCAACCGTCATAACGTCAATTCATCTGCAATTAGTGTGAACCAATGTTAATATCACTGAAAACAAGCTAATCCATGTGTATTCCACTTAGTTTCAACTGTAATAATGTAGATTCATGTGCAATTAATGTAAACGAAAATTGATATCACTGAAAAAAACAAAATACATTTTATTTTAGTTTCACCTGCAATAATGTGGATTCATGTGCAACTAGCGTGAACGAATGTTAATATCACTGAAAACAAGTAATTGCATGTGTATTTTAATTAGTTTGCACTGTAATAGCGTGAAGTCATGTGCAATTAGTAGGAACGAATGTTGATATCATTGAAATCAAGCAAAGGCATGTGTATTTGATTTAGTTTCAACTGTAATAGCGTTGCTTCGTGTGCAATTAGCGTGAACGAATGTTAATATCACTGAAAACAAGTAATTGCATGTGTACTTTCTTAGTTTCGACTGTAAAAGCGTGAATTCATATGCAATTAGTGTGAAAGAATGTTATAATCACTGAAAACAAGTAATTGCATGTGTATTTTATTTAGTTTCAGCTGTAATAACGTGAATTCAAGTGCAATTAGTGTGAACGAATGTTAATATCACTGAAAACAGGCAAATGCATGTGTATTTGACTTAGTTTCAACTACAATAACGTGGATTCATGTGGAATTAGTGTGAACGAAGGTAATCTCACTGAAAAAAAGCAAATCCATGTGTATTTCATATAGTTTCAACGATAATAACGTGGATTTATGTGCAATTAGTGTAGACGAATGTTAATATCACTGAAAACAAGCATATGCTTTTGTATTTCACTTAGATTCAGCTGTAATAACGTGAATTCATGCGCAATTAGTGTTAACGAATGTTAAAATCACTCAAAACAAGAAAATGCATGTGTACTTTCTTAGTTTCGACTGTAAAAACGTGAGTTCCTATGCAATTAGTGTTAATGTTAAATGTTAATATCACTAAAAACAAGCATATGCTTGTGTATTTAATATCACAACAAACAAATGCATGTGTATTTTTCTTAGTTTCAACTTCAATAACGTTTATTCATATGCAACCCAATGTGAACGAATCTTAATATCACTGAAAATAAACAAATGCATGTGTTTTTCACCTCGTTTCAACCGTCATAACGTCAATTCATCTGCAGTTAGTGTGAACCAATGTTAATATCACTGAAAACAAGCTAATCCATGTGTATTCCACTTAGTTTCAACTGTAATAATGTAGATTCATGTGCAATTAGTGTGAACGAAAATTGATATCACTGAAAACAACAAGATACATTTTTTTTTCTTTCCACCGCAATAACGTGGATTCATGTGCAACTAGCGTGAACGAATGTTAATATCACTGAAAACAAGTAATTGCATGTGTATTTTAATTAGTTTGCACTGTAATAACGTGAAGTCATGTGCAATTAGTAGGAACGAATGTTGATATCATTGAAAACAAGCAAAGGCTTGTGTATTTGATTTAGTTTCAACTGTAATAGCTTTGCTTCGTGTGCAATTGGCATGAACGAATGTTAATATCATTGAAAACAAGTAATTGCATGTGTACTTTCTTAGCTTCGACTGTAAAAACGTGAATTCATATGCAATTAGTGTGAAAGAATGTTATAATCACTGAAAACAAGTAATTGCATGTGTATTTTATTTAGTTTCAGCTTTAATAACGTGAATTCAAGTGCAATTTTAGTGAACGAATGTTAATATCACTGAAAACAGGCAAATACATGTGTAT
Organism: Sanderia malayensis; assembly: GCA_013076295.1. NCBI lineage: Eukaryota > Metazoa > Cnidaria > Scyphozoa > Semaeostomeae > Pelagiidae > Sanderia > Sanderia malayensis. The sequence goes on from RQOL01000373.1 coordinate 48,599, forward strand.
CTGACTTAGTTTCAACTACAATAACGTGGATTCATGTGGAATTAGTGTGAACGAAGGTAATCTCACTGAAAAATAGCAAATCCATGTGTATTTCACTTAGTTTCAACTGTAATAACGTGGATTTATGTGCAATTAGTGTAGACGAATGTTAATATCACTGAAAACAAGCATATGCTTGTGTATTTCACTTAGATTCAGCTGTAATAATGTGAATTCATGGGCAATTAAGGTCAACCAATGTTAATATCACTGAAAACAATCATATGCATGTGTATTTCACTTTGTTTCAACTTTAATAATGTGGATTCAAGTGCAATTAGTGTGAACGAAACTTAACGTCACTGAAGACAATTAAATGCATGTGTACTTTCTTAGATTCGACTGTAAAAACGTGAATTCCTATGCAATTAGTGTTAATGTTAAATGTTAATATCACTAAAAACAAGCATATGCATGTTTATTTAATATCACAACAAACAAATGCATGTGTATTTTTCTTAGTTTCAACCGTAATAACGTCAATTCATGTGTAATTAGTGTGAACGAATGCTAATATCACTGAAAACAAGTTAATCCATGTGCATTTCACTTAGTTTCAACTGTCATAACGCAGATTAATGTGCAATCGTGTGAAAGATTGTTATAATCACTGAAAACATATAATTGCGTGTGTATTTTATTTAGCTTCAACTGTAATAACCTGAATTCATTTGCAATTAGTGTGACCGAATGTTAATATCACTGAAAACAAGCATATGCATGTGTATTTCACTTAGTTTCAACTTTAATAACGCGGATTCAAGTGCAATGAGTGTGAACGAATGTGAATGTCACTGAAAACAAACAAATGCATGTGTATTTCACTTAGTTTCAACTGTAATAACGTAAATTCATGTGCAAAGCAGTGTGAACGAATCTTAATATCACTGAAAACAAGCAACTGCACGTGTATTTCACGTAGTTCCAACCGTGATAACGTCAATTCATCTGCAATTAGTGTGAATCAATGTTAATATCACTGACAAGAAGCTAATCCATGTGTATTCCACTTAGGTTCAACTGTAGTAATGTAGATTCATGTGCAATTAGTGTGAACGAAAATTTATATCACCGAAAACAAGAAAATACATTTTTCTTTTTTAGTTTCAACTGCAATAACGTGAATTCATGGGCAATTAGTGTCAACCAATGTTAATATCTCTGAAAACAAGCATATGCATGTGTATTTCACTTACTTTTAACTGTAATAACGTGGATTCAAGTGCAATTAGAGTGAACGAATGTTAATGTCACTGAAAACAAACGAGTGCATGTGTATTTCACTTAGTTTCAACTGTAATAACGTGAATTCATGTGCAAATTGTGTGAACGAATGTTAATAACACTGAAAGCAAGCTAATCCTTGTGTATTTCAATTAGTTTCAACTATAAAAGCGTAGATTAATGTGCAATTAGTGTGAAAGAATGTTATAATAACTGAAAACAAGTAATTGCATGTGGATTTTATTTTGTTTCAGCTGTAATAACGTGAATTCGTGTGCAATTAGTGTGCAGCAATGTTAATATCACTGAAAACAAGCAAATGCATGTGAATTTCACTTAGTTTCTGCTGTAATAACGTGAATTCATGGGCAATTAGTGTCAACCAATGTTAATATCACTAAAAACAAGCATATGCAAGTGTATTTTACTTAGTTTCAACTTTAATAACGTGGTTTCATGTACAAATATCTACTGGATATCTTTCATCACTGAAAACAACAAAATACATTTTTTTTTTAGTTTCAACTGCAATAACGTGGATTCATGTGCAACTAGCGAGAACGAATGTTAAAATCACTGAAAACAAGTAATTGCATGTGTATTTTATTTAGTTTGCACTGTAATAGCGTGAAGTCATGTGCAATTAGTAGGAACGAATGTTGATATCATTGAAAACAAGCAAAGGCATGTGTATTTGATTTAGTTTCAACTGTAATATCTTTGCTTCGTGTGCCATTAGCATGAACGAATGTTAATATCATTGAAAACAAGTAATTGCATGTGTACTTTCTTAGCTTCGACTGTAAATACGTGAATTCATATGCAATTAGTGTGAAAGAATGTTATAATCACTGAAAACAAGTAATTGCATGTGTATTTTATTTAGTTTCAGATTTAATAACGTGAATTCATGTGCAATTAGAGCGAACGAATGTTAATATCACTGAAAACAGACAAATGCATGTGTATCTGACTTAGTTTCAACTACAATAACGTGGATTCATGTGGAATTAGTGTGAACGAAGGTAATCTCACTGAAAAATAGCAATTCCATGTGTATTTCACTTACTTTCTACTGTAATAACGTGGATTTATGTGCAATTAGTGTAGACGAATGTTAATATCACTGAAAACAAGCATATGCTTGTGCATTTCACTTAGATTCAGCTGTAATAACGTGAATGTATGGGCAATTAGTGTCAGCCAATGTTAATATCACTGAAAACAAGCATATGCATGTGTATTTCACTTAGTTTCAACTTTAATAATGTGGATTCAAGTGCAATTAGTGTGAACGAAACTTAACGTCACTGAAGACAATTAAATGCATGTGTACTTTCTTAGTTTCGACTGTAAAAACGTGAATTCCTATGCAATTAGTGTTAATGTTAAATGTTAATATCACTAAAAACAAGCATATGCATGTTTATTTAATATAACAACAAACAAATGCATGTGTATTTTTCTTAGTTTCAACTGCAATAACGTGAATTCATATGCAAAACAGTGTGAACGAAACTTAATACCAATGAAAACAAGCTCATGCTTGTGTATTTCACTTAGTTTCAGCTTTAATAACGTGAATTCATGGGCAATTAGTGTCAACCAATGTTAATATCACTAAAAACAAGCATATGCATGTGTATTTCACTTAGTTTCAACTGTAATAACGTGAATTCATGTGCAAAGCAGTGTGAACGAATCTTAATATCACTGAAAACAAGCAGCTGCACGTGTATTTCACGTAGTTTCAACCGTCATAACGTCAATTCATCGGCAATTAGTGTGAACCAATGTTAATATCACTGACAACAAGCTAATCCATGTGTGTTCCACTTAGTTTCAACTGGAGTAATGTAGATTGATGTGCAATTAGTGTGAACGAAAATTGATATCACCGAAAACAAGAAAATACATTTTTCTTTTTTAGTTTCAACTGCAATAACGTGGAGTCATGTGCAACTAGCGGGAACGAATGTTAATATCACTGAAAACAAGTAATTGCATGTGTATTTTAATTAGTTTGCACTGTAATAACGTGGAGTCATTTGCAATTAGTAGGAACGAATGTTCATATCATTGAAAACAAGCAAAGGCATGTGTATTTGATTTAGTTTCAACTTTAATAATGTGGATTCAAGTGCAATTAGTGTGAACGAAACTTAACGTCACTGAAGACAATTAAATGCATGTGTACTTTCTTAGTTTCGACTGTAAAAACGTGAATTCCTATGCAATTAGTGTTAATGTTAAATGTTAATATCACTAAAAACAAGCATATGCATGTTTATTTAATATCACAACAAACAATTGCTTGTGTATTTTACTTAGTTTCAGCTGTAATAACATGAATTCATGCGCAATCAGTGTCAACGAATGTCAATATCTCTGAAAACAAGCATATGCTTGTGTATTTTACATAGTTTCAGCTGTAATAACGTGAATTCATTAGCAATTAGTGTCAACCAATGTTAATATCACTGAAAACAAGCATATGCATGTGTATTTCACTTAGTTTCAACTTTGATAACGTGGATTCAAGTGCAATTAGTGTGAACGAATGTGAATGTCACTGAAAACAAACAAATGCATGTGTATTTCACTTAGTTTCAACTGTAATAACGTGAATTCGTGTGCAAATAGGGTAGACGAATGTTAATATCACTGAAAACAAGCATATGCTTGTGTATTTCACTTAGATTCAGCTGTAATAACCTGAATTCATGGGCAAGTTGTGTCAACCAATGTTAATATCACTGAAAACAAGCATATGCATGTGTATTTCACTTAGTTTCAACTGTAATAACGTGGATTCATATGTAATTAGAGTGATCGAATGTTAATGTCACTGAAAACAAACAAATGCAGGTGTGTTTCACTTAGTTTCAACTGTAATAACGTGGTTTCATGTACAAAGAGTATGAAAGAATGTTAATATCGCTGAAAGCAAGTAATTGCTGGTGCATTTTACTTAGTTTCAGCTGTAATAACGTGAATTCATGTGCAATTAGTGCGAACGAATGTTAATGTCAATGAAAAGAAACAATTGCATGTGTATTTTACTTAGTTTCAGCTGTAAAAACGCGAATTCAAATGCAATTAGTGTGAACGAATGTTAATATCACTAAAAACAAGTAATTGCATGTGTATTTGCTTAGTTTCCACTGTAAAAACATGAATTCATATGCAATTAGTGCGAACGAATGTTAATATCACTGAAAATAAACAAATGCATGTGTTTTTCACCTAGTTTCAACCGTCATAACGTCAATTCATCTGCAATTAGTGTGAACCAATGTTAATATCACTGAAAACAAGCTAATCCATGTGTATTCCACTTAGTTTCAACTGTAATAATATAGATTCATGTGCAATTAGTGTAAACGAAAATTGATATCACTGAAAACAATAAAATACATTTTTTTTAGTTTCACCTGCAAAAACGTGGATTCATGTGCAACTAGCGTGAACGAATGTTAATATCACTGAAAACAAGTAATTGCATGTGTATTTTAATTAGTTTGCACTGTAATAGCGTGAAGTCATGTGCAATTAGTAGGAACGAATGTTGATATCATTGAAAACAAGCAAAGGCATGTGTATTTGATTTAGTTTCAGCCATAATATTGGGATTTCATGTGCAAGTAGTGTGAACGAAAATTTATATCACTGAAAACAAGAAAATGCATGTGTACTTTCTTCGTTTCGACTGTAAAAACGTGAATTCCTATGCATTTAGTGTTAATGTTAAATGTTAATATCACTAAAAACAAGCACATGCTTGTGTATTTAATATCACAACAAACAAATGCATGTGTATTTTTCTTAGTTTCAACTGCAATAACGTTTATTCATATGCAACGCAGTGTGAACGAATCTTAATATCAATGAAAACAAGCTCATGCTTGTGTATTTCACTTAGTTTCAGCTGTAATAACGTGAATTCATGGGCAATTAGTGTCAACCAATGTTAATATAACTGAAAACAAGCATATGCGTATGTATTTCACTTAGTTTCAACTTTAATAACGTGGATTCAAGTGCAATTAGTGTGAACGAATGTTAACGTCATTGAAGACAAACAAATGCATGTATATTTTATTTAGTTTCAGCTGTAATAATGTGAGTTCATGTGCAATTAGTGTGAACGAATGTTAAAATCACTCAAAACAAGCTAATCCAAGTGTATTTCACTTATTTTCAACTGTAATAACGCAGATTAATGTGCAATCGTGTGAAAGAATGTTATAATCACTAAAAACAAGTAATTGCATGTGTACTTTATTAGTTTCAACTGTAATAACCTGAATACATGTGCAAATAGTGTGACCGAATGTTAATATCACTGAAAACAAGCCAATGCATGTCTCTTTGACTTAGTTTCAACTACAATAACGGGGTTTCATGTACAAAGAATGTGGACGAAGGTAATCAAACTAAAAACAAGTAATTGCTTGTGCATTTTACTTAGTTTCAGCTGTAATAACATGAATTCATGCGCAATCAGTGTCAGCGAATGTCAATATCTCTGAAAACAAGCATATGCTTGTGTATTTTACATAGTTTCAGCTGTAATAACGTGAAATCATTGGCAATTAGTGTCAACCAATGTTAATATCACTGAAAACAAGCATATGCATGTGTATTTCACTTAGTTTCAACTTTAATAACGCGGATTCAAGTGCAATTAGTGTGAACGAATGTGAATGTCACTGAAAACAAACAAATGCATGTGTATTTCACTTAGTTTCAACTGTAATAACGTGGTTTCATGTACAAAGAGTATGAAAGAATGTTAATATCGCTGAAAGCAAGTAATTGCTGGTGCATTTTACTTAGTTTCAGCTGTAATAACGTGAATTCATGTGCAATTAGTGCGAACGAATGTTAATGTCAATGAAAAGAAACAATTGCATGTGTATTTTACTTAGATTCGGCTGTAAAAACGTGAATTCAAATGCAATTAGTGTGAACGAATGTTAATATCACTGAAAACAAGTAATTGCATGTGTATTTGCTTAGTTTCGACTGTAAAAACATGAATTCATAAGCAATTAGTGCGAACGAATGTTAATATCACTGAAAATAAACAAATGCATGTGTTTCTCACCTCGTTTCAACCGTCATAACGTCAATTCATCTGCAATTAGTGTGAACCAATGTTAATATCACTGAAAACAAGCTAATCCATGTGTATTCCACTTAGTTTCAACTGTAATAATGTAGATTCATGTGCAATTAGTGTGAACGAAAATTGATATCACTGAAAACAACAAGATACATTTTTTTTTCTTTCAACCGCAATAACGTGGATTCATGTGCAACTAGCGTGAACGAATGTTAATATCACTGAAAACAAGTAATTGCATGTGTATTTTAATTAGTTTGCACTGTAATAACGTGAAGTCATGTGCAATTAGTAGGAACGAATGTTGATATCATTGAAAACAAGCAAAGGCATGTGTATTTGATTTAGTTTCAACTGTAATAGCTTTGCTTCGTGTGCAATTAGCATGAACGAATGTTAATATCATTGAAAACAAGTAATTGCATGTGTACTTTCTTAGCTTCGACTGTAAAAACGTGAATTCATATGCAATTAGTGTGAACGAATATTATAATCACTGAAAACAAGTAATTGCATGTGTATTTTATTTAGTTTCAGCTTTAATAACGTGAATTCATGTGCAATTATAGTGAACGAATGTTAATATCACTGAAAACAGGCAAATGCATGTGTATCTGACTTAGTTTCAACTACAATAACTTGGATTCACGTGGAATTAGTGTGAACGAAGGTAATCTCACTGAAAAATAGCAAATCAATGTTTATTTCACTTAGTTTCAACTGTAATAACGTGGATTTATGTGCAATTAGTGTAGACGAATGTTAATATCACTGAAAACAAGCATATGCTTGTGTATTTCACTTAGATTAAGCTGTAATAACGTGAATTCATGGGCAATTAGTGTCAACAAATGTTAATATCACTGAAAACAATCATATGCATGTGTATTTCACTTAATTTCAACTTTAATAATGTGGATTCAAGTGCAATTAGTGTGAACGAAACTTAACGTCACTGAAGACAATTAAATGCATGTGTACTTTCTTAGTTTGGACTGTAAAAACGTGAATTCCTATGCAATTAGTGTTAATGTTAAATGTTAATATCACTAAAAACAAACATATGCATGTTTATTTAATATCACAACAAACAGATGCATGTGTATTTTTCTTAGTTTCAACCGTAATAACGTCAATTCATGTGTAATTAGTGTGAAAGAATGTTATAATAACTGAAAACAAGTAATTGCATGTGGATTTTATTTAGTTTCAGCTGTAATAACGTGAATTCGTGTGCAATTAGTGTCAACCAATGTTAATATCACTAAAAACAAGCATATGCAAGTGTATTTTACTTAGTTTCAACTTTAATAACGTGGTTTCATGTACAAAGAGTGTGAAAGAATGTTAATATCGCTGAAAGCAAGTAATTGCTTGTGTATTTTACTTAGTTTCAGCTGTAATCACTTGAATTCATGTGGAATTAGTGCGAACGAATGTTAATGTCACTGAAAACAAACAATTGCATGTGTACTTTACTTAGTTTCGGCTGTAATAACGTTAATTCATGTGCAAATAGTGTGTACGAATGTTAATATCACTGAAAACAAGCTAATCCATGTGTATTCCACTTAGTTTCAACTGTAATAATGTAGATTCATGTGCAATTAGTGTAAACGAAAATTGATATCACTGAAAACAACAAAATACATTTTTCTTTTTTGTTTCAACTGCAATAACGTGGATTCATGTGCAACTTGCGGGAACGAATGTTAATATCACTGAAAACAAGTAATTGCATGTGTATTTTAATTAGTTTGCACTGTAATAACGTGAAGTCATTTGCAATTAGTAGGAACGAATGTTGATATCATTGAAAACAAGCAAAGGCATGTGTATTTGATTTAGTTTCAACTGTAATAGCGTTGCTTCGTGTGCAATTAGCATGAACGAATGTTAATATCACTGAAAACAAGTAATTGCATGTGTATTTTATTTAGTTTCAGCTGGGATAACGTGAATTAATGTGCAATTAGTGTTAACGAATGTTAATATCACTGAAAACAGGCAAATGCATGTGTATTTGACTTAGTTTCAACTCTAATAACGTGGATTCAAGTGCAATTAGAGTGAACTAATGTTAATGTCACTGAAAACAAACGAATGCATGTGTATTTCACTTAGTTTCAACTGTAAAACGTGAATTCATGTGCAAATTGTGCGAACGAATTTTTATAACACTTAAAGGAAACTAATCCATGTGTATTTCAATTAGTTTCAACTGTAAAAGCGTAGATTAATGTGCAATTAGTGTGAAAGAATGTTATAATCACTGAAATCAAGTAATTGCATGTGTATTTCACTTAGTTTCCGCTGTAATAACGTGAATTCATGGGCAATTAGTGCCAACTAATGTTAATATCACTGAAAATAAACAAATGCATGTGTTTTTCACCTAGTTTCAACCGTCATAACGTCAATTCATCTGCAATTAGTGTGAACCAATGTTAATATCACTGAAAACAAGCTAATCCATGTGTATTCCACTTAGTTTCAACTGTAATAATGTAGATTCATGTGCAATTAGTGTAAACGAAAATTGATATCACTGAAAAAAACAAAATACATTTTTTTTTAGTTTCACCTGCAATAATGTGGATTCATGTGCAACTAGCGTGAACGAATGTTAATATCACTGAAAACAAGTAATTGCATGTGTACTTTCTTAGTTTCGACTGTAAAAACGTGAATTCATATGCAATTAGTGTGAAAGAATGTTATAGTCACTGAAAACAAGTAATTGCATGTGTATTTTATTTAGTTTCAGCTGTAATAACGTGAATTCATGTGCAATTAGTGTGCAGCAATGTTAATATCACTGAAAAGAAGCAAATGCATGTGTATTTCACTTAGTTTCCGCTGTAATAACGTGATTTCATGGGCAATTAGTGTCAACCAATGTTAATATCACTAAAAACAAGCATATGCAAGTGTATTTTACTTAGTTTCAATTTAATAACGTGGTTTCATGTACAAAGAGTGTGAAAGAATGTTATATCGCTGAAAGCAAGTAATTGCTTGTGTATTTTACTTAGTTTCAGCTGTAATCACGTGAATTCATGTGGAATTAGTGCGAAAGAATGTTAATGTCACTGAAAACAAACAATTGCATGTGTATTTTACTTAGTTTCGGCTGTAAAAACGCGAATTCAAATGCAATTAGTGTGAACGAATGTTAATATCACTGAAAACAAGTAATTGCATGTGTATTTGCTTAGTTTCCACTGTAAAAACATGAATTCATATGCAATTAGTGCGAACGAATGTTAATATCACTGAAAATAAACAAATGCATGTGTTTTTCACCTAGTTTCAACCGTCATAACGTCAATTCATCGGCAATTAGTGTGAACCAATGTTAATATCACTGAGAACAAGCTAATATATGTGTATTCCACTTAGTTTCAACTGTAATAATGTAGATTCATGTGCAATTAGTGTAAGCGAAAATTGATATCACTGAAAAACAAAATACATTTTTTTTTAGTTTCACCTGCAATAACGTGGATTCATGTGCAACTAGCGTGAACGAATGTTAATATCACTGAAAACAAGTAATTGCATGTGTATTTTCATTAGTTTGCACTGTAAAAGCGTGAAGTCATGTGCAATTAGTAGGAACGAATGTTGATATCATTGAAAACAAGCAAAGGCATGTGTATTTGATTTAGTTTCAACTGTAATAGCTTTGCTTCGTGTGCAATTAGCATGAACAAATGTTAATATCATTGAAAACAAGTAATTGCATGTGTACTTTCTTAGCTTCGACTGTAAAAACGTGAATTCAAATGCAATTTGCGTGAAAGAATGTTAAAATCATTGAAAACAAGTAATTGCATCTGTATTTTATTTAGTTTCAGCTTTAATAACGTGAATTCATGTGCAATTAGAGTGAACGAATGTTAATATCACTAAAAAAAGGCAAATGCATGTGTATTTGACTTAGTTTCAACTACAATAGCGTGGATTCATGTGGAATTAGTGTGAACGAAGGTAATCTCACTGAAAAAAAGCAATTCCATGTGTATTTCACTTAGTTTCAACTGTAATAACGTGGATTTATGTGCAATTAGTGTAGACGAATGTTAATATCAATGAAAACAAGCTCATGCTTGTGTATTTCACTTAGTTTCAGCTGTAATAACGTGAATTCATGGGCAATTAGTGTCAACCAATGTTAATATAACTGAAAACAAGCATATGCGTATGTATTTCACTTAGTTTCAACTTTAATAACGTGGATTCAAGTGCAATTAGTCTGAACAAATGTTAACCTCACTGAAGACAAACGAATGCATGTGTATGTTGTTTAGTTTCAGCTGTAATAATGTGAGTTCATGTGCAATTAGTGTGAACGAATGTTTAAATCACTCAAAACAACAAATTCCATGTGTAGTTTACTTAGTTTCAGCCATAATATTGGGATTTCATGTGCAAGTAGTGTGAACGTAAATTTATCTCACTGAAAACAAGAAAATGCATGTGTAGTTTCTTAGTTTCCACTGTAAAAACGTGAATTCATATGCAATTAGTGTTAATGTTAAATGTTAATATCACAAAAACAAGCATATGCATGTGAATTTAATATCACAACAAACAAATGCATGTGTATTTTTCTTAGTTTCAACTGCAATAACGTGAACTCATGTGCAAAAGAGTGTGAACGAATATTAATATCAATGAAAACAAGCTCATTTTTGTGTATTTCACGTAGTTTCCGCTGTAATAACGTGAATTCATGGGCAATTAGTGTCAACCAATGTTAATATCACTAAAAACAAGCATATGCAAGTGTATTTCACTTAGTTTCAACTTTAATAACGTGGATTCAAGTGCAATTAGTGTGAACGAGTGTTAATGTCACTGAAAAAAATAAATGCATGTGTCTTTCACTTAGTTTCAACCGTAATTACGTCAATTCATGTGCAATTAGTGTGAACGAATGTTAATATCACTGAAAACAAGCTAATCCATGTGTATTCCACTTAGTTTTCAACTGTAATAACGTGAATTTGTGTGCAAATAGGGTAGACGAATGTTAATATCACTGAAAACAAGCATATGCTTGTGTATTTCACTTAGATTCAGCTGTAATAACCTGAATTCATGGGCAAGTTGTGTGAACCAATGTTAATATCACTGAAAACAAGCATATGCATGTGTATTTCACTTAGTTTCAACTGTAATAACGTGGATTCATATGTAATTAGAGTGATCGAATGTTAATGTCACTGAAAACAAACAAATGCAGGTGTGTTTCACTTAGTTTCAACTGTAATAACGTGGTTTCATGTACAAAGAGTATGAAAGAATGTTAATATCGCTGAAAGCAAGTAATTGCTGGTGCATTTTACTTAGTTTCAGCTGTAATAACGTGAATTCATGTGCAATTAGTGCGAACGAATGTTAATGTCAATGAAAAGAAACAATTGCATGTGTATTTTACTTAGATTCGGCTGTAAAAACGTGAATTCAAATGCAATTAGTGTGAACGAATGTTAATATCACTGAAAACAAGTAATTGCATGTGTATTTGCTTAGTTTCGACTGTAAAAACATGATTCATAAGCAATTAGTGCGAACGAATGTTAATATCACTGAAAATAAACAAATGCATGTGTTTCTCACCTCGTTTCAACCGTCATAACGTCAATTCATCTGCAATTAGTGTGAACCAATGTTAATATCACTGGAAAACAAGCTAATTCATGTGTATTCCACTTAGTTTCAACTGTAATAATGTAGATTCATGTGCAATTAGTGTGAACGAAAATTGATATCATGAAAACAACAAGATACATTTTTTTTCTTTCAACCGCAATAACGTGGATTCATGTGCAACTAGCGTGAACGAATGTTAATATCACTGAAAACAAGTAATTGCATGTGTATTTTAATTAGTTTGCACTGTAATAACGTGAAGTCATGTGCAATTAGTAGGAACGAATGTTGATATCATTGAAACAAGCAAAGGCATGTGTATTTGATTTAGTTTCAACTGTAATAGCTTTGCTTCGTGTGCAATTAGCATGAACGAATGTTAATATCATTGAAAACAAGTAATTGCATGTGTACTTTCTTAGCTTCGACTGTAAAAACGTGAATTCATATGCAATTAGTGTGAACGAATGTTATAATCACTGAAAACAAGTAATTGCATGTGTATTTTATTTAGTTTCAGCTTTAATAACGTGAATTCATGTGCAATTATAGTGAACGAATGTTAATATCACTGGAAACAAGCAAATGCATGTGTATCTGACTTAGTTTCAACTACAATAACTTGGATTCACGTGGAATTAGTGTGAACGAAGGTAATCTCACTGAAAAATAGCAAATCCATGTTTATTTCACTTAGTTTCAACAGTAATAACGTGGATTTATGTGCAATTAGTGTAGACGAATGTTAATATCACTAAAAACAAGCATATGCTTGTGTATTTCACTTAGATTAAGCTGTAATAACGTGAATTCATGGGCAATTAGTGTCAACAAATATTAATATCACTGAAAACAATCATATGCATGTGTATTTCACTTAGTTTCAACTTTAATAATGTGGATTCAAGTGCAATTAGTGTGAACGAAACTTAACGTCACTGAAGACAATTAAATGCATGTGTACTTTCTTAGTTTGGACTGTAAAAACGTGAATTCCTATGCAATTAGTGTTAATGTTAAATGTTAATATCACTAAAAACAAGCATATGCATGTTTATTTAATATCACAACAAACAGATGCATGTGTATTTTTCTTAGTTTCAACCGTAATAACGTCAATTCATGTGTAATTAGTGTGAAAGAATGTTATAATAACTGAAAACAAGTAATTGCATGTGGATTTTTTTAGTTTCAGCTGTAATAACGTGAATTCGTGTGCAATTAGTGTCAACCAATGATAATATCACTAAAAACAACATATGCAAGTGTATTTTACTTAGTTTCAACTTTAATAACGTGGTTTCATGTACAAAGAGTGGGAAAGAATGTTAATATCGCTGAAAGCAAGTAATTGCTTGTGTATTTTACTTAGTTTCAGCTGTAATCACGTGAATTCATGTGGAATTTGTGCGAACGAATGTTAATGTCACTGAAAACAAACAATTGCATGTGTACTTTACTTAGTTTCGGCTGTAATAACGTTAATTCATGTGCAAATAGTGTGTACGAATGTTAACATCACTGAAAACAAGCTAATCCATGTGTATTCCACTTAGTTTCAACTGTAATAATGTAGATTCATGTGCAATTAGTGTAAACGAAAATTGATATCACTGAAAACAACAAAATACATTTTTCTTTTTTGTTTCAACTGCAATAACGTGGATTCATGTGCAACTAGCGGGAACGAATGTTAATATCACTGAAAACAAGTAATTGCATGTGTATTTTAATTAGTTTGCACTGTAATAACGTGAAGTCATTTGCAATTAGTAGGAACGAATTTTGATATCATTGAAAACAAGCAAAGGCATGTGTATTTGATTTAGTTTCAACTGTAATAGCGTTGCTTCGTGTGCAATTAGCATGAACGAATGTTAATATCACTGAAAACAAGTAATTGCATGTGTATTTTATTTAGTTTCAGCTGGGATAACGTGAATTAATGTGCAATTAGTGTTAACGAATGTTAATATCACTGAAAACAGGCAAATGCATGTGTATTTGACTTAGTTTCAACTGTAATAACGTGGATTCAAGTGCAATTAGAGTGAACTAATGTTAATGTCACTGAAAACAAACGAATGCATGTGTATTTCACTTAGTTTCAACTGTAAAAATGTGAATTCATGTGCAAATTGTGCGAACGAATTTTAAACACTTAAAGGAAACTAATCCATGTGTATTTCAATTAGTTTCAACTGTAAAAGCGTAGATTAATGTGCAATTAGTGTGAAAGAATGTTATAATCACTGAAATCAAGTAATTGCATGTGTATTTCACTTAGTTTCCGCTGTAATAACGTGAATTCATGGGCAATTAGTGCCAACGAATGTTAATATCACTGAAAATAAACAAATGCATGTGTTTTTCACCTAGTTTCAACCGTCATAACGTCAATTCATCTGCAATTAGTGTGAACCAATGTTAATATCACTGAAAACAAGCTAATCCATGTGTATTCCACTTAGTTTCAACTGTAATAATGTAGATTCATGTGCAATTAATGTAAACGAAAATTGATATCACTGAAAAAAACAAAATACATTTTTTTTTAATTTCACCTGCAATAATGTGGATTCATGTGCAACTAGCGTGAACGAATGTTAATATCACTGAAAACAAGTAATTGCATGTGTATTTTAATTAGTTTGCACTGTAATAGCGTGAAGTCATGTGCAATTAGTAGGAACGAATGTTGATATCATTGAAATCAAGCAAAGGCATGTGTATTTGATTTAGTTTCAACTGTAATAGCGTTGCTTCGTGTGCAATTAGCGTGAACGAATGTTAATATCACTGAAAACAAGTAATTGCATGTGTACTTTCTTAGTTTCGACTGTAAAAGCGTGAATTCATATGCAATTAGTGTGAAAGAATGTTATAATCACTGAAAACAAGTAATTGCATGTGTATTTTATTTAGTTTCAGCTGTAATAACGTGAATTCATGTAAAATTAGTGTGAACGAATGTTAATATCACTGAAAACAGGCAAATGCATGTGTATTTGACTTAGTTTCAACTACAATAACGTGGATTCATGTTGAATTAGTGTGAACGAAGGTAATCTCACTGAAAAAAAGCAAATCCATGTGTATTTCATATAGTTTCAACGATAATAACGTGGATTTATGTGCAATTAGTGTAGACGAATGTTAATATCACTGAAAACAAGCATATGCTTTTGTATTTCACTTAGATTCAGCTGTAATAACGTGAATTCATGCGCAATTAGTGTTAACGAATGTTAAAATCACTCAAAACAAGAAAATGCATGTGTACTTTCTTAGTTTCGACTGTAAAAACGTGAGTTCCTATGCAATTAGTGTTAATGTTAAATGTTAATATCACTAAAAACAAGCATATGCTTGTGTATTTAATATCACAACAAACAAATGCATGTGTATTTTTCTTAGTTTCAACTGCAATAACGTTTATTCATATGCAACCCAATGTGAACGAATCTTAATATCACTGAAAATAAACAAATGCATGTGTTTTTCACCTCGTTTCAACCGTCATAACGTCAATTCATCTGCAGTTAGTGTGAACCAATGTTAATATCACTGAAAACAAGCTAATCCATGTGTATTCCACTTAGTTTCAACTGTAATAATGTAGATTCATGTGCAATTAGTGTGAACGAAAATTGATATCACTGAAAACAACAAGATACATTTTTTTTTCTTTCAACCGCAATAACGTGGATTCATGTGCAACTAGCGTGAACGAATGTTAATATCACTGAAAACAAGTAATTGCATGTGTATTTAATTAGTTTGCACTGTAATAACGTGAAGTCATGTGCAATTAGTAGGAACGAATGTTGATATCATTGAAAACAAGCAAAGGCTTGTGTATTTGATTTAGTTTCAACTGTAATAGCTTTGCTTCGTGTGCAATTGGCATGAACGAATGTTAATATCATTGAAAACAAGTAATTGCATGTGTACCTTCTTAGCTTCGACTGTAAAAACGTGAATTCATATGCAATTAGTGTGAAAGAATGTTATAATCACTGAAAACAAGTAATTGCATGTGTATTTTATTTAGTTTCAGCTTTAATAACGTGAATTCATGTGCAATTTTAGTGAACGAATGTTAATATCACTGAAAACAGGCAAATGTATGTGTATCTGACTTAGTTTCAACTACAATAACGTGGATTCATGTGGAATTAGTGTGAACGAAGGTAATCTCACTGAAAAATAGCAAATCCATGTGTATTTCACTTAGTTTCAACTGTAATAACGTGGATTTATGTGCAATTAGTGTAGACGAATGTTAATATCACTGAAAACAAGCATATGCTTGTGTATTTCACTTAGATTCAGCTGTAATAATGTGAATTCATGGGCAATTAAGGTCAACCAATGTTAATATCACTGAAAACAATCATATGCATGTGTATTTCACTTTGTTTCAACTTTAATAATGTGGATTCAAGTGCAATTAGTGTGAACGAAACTT